>JAGDQP010007806.1:0-65661 GCA_022664845.1 Lepisma saccharinum | reverse complement strand
TGTGTGTGTGTGTGTGTGTGTGTAAGAATCTCTGACGCACCATGGAGACTACAGTCAATAGCCCTTCAAATGTACAATTCAACAGTGCTGAGCAGCTTCTCCAGACTCGCGCACGTGCGCTATACGCTGTATGCGTGTGTGAGCGGTCGACTTGCATGTAATAACAACACTTGCTAAAATGGATGTATAACAGGTAAGTTCATTACAGACTTTACCTGTGTTTTCCCACTGTTCGAGCATGCGTAGTTTAACAGGTAAATAAATGAGTAGTTAGAACCGATTAAGGGTTTTATGCGGAATATACAGGAATGCATATTCTGGATTTTCCCCCTCTTTCAAGGAAACTCTTCTCGCGCTATCCTGTCTTCTTGTTTCACCTTCTTTCTTCTCTTATACACGAACCGATACGCGGCAAATGTCTTCGTCAAGATAGAAACCGTAGCATCCACACCCGCGCCATAGCCTGTAGTTGCATGACTGCATGTAGGAGAGTCGCAATAGCCAGTGGATGGCGGCTCACTCACTTGGCGTTCTTGGAGGGGCCATGTTATCTTAGTATATCTTAGTACCTCTATTTCTTCTTTTTAAAAAAGCAAATGCTTGAGAAATTTCAAACATGTTCTTTACTAGCGTCACAGAAATGAAAGGATGATTAAATGGTAGAGGTAAGGTAGGTTTACATCCCCAAAATAAGCCAAAAACTGTTAACAGCAAAATGTTAATACTAAATGTTAAAAATATTGTTGATAACATGTTGTTGGGAAAACGTTGGTAACATGAGGAAATTTAAATTAAAAAGAAACAGATATAATACAATAACCTTGTGAATATACAAACTGATTTTGTATATAAGACAAAATAGAAACGAGTCTCTACCAATTTTTTGGTTCGATTACTTCTGGCCGGAATATCTAGATTCTTTCTATTTTCTAGCCCTAACCCTCACAATATTTATCATCATTGCAAGGAATTTACTCGTAGATACGTTGGCTCTTACAGCAATTTTCACAACAACGACTTAGAATTTGAATTATGTCCTTCACCTGTCCATGACTAAGGCAAGGGAGAGAGCCTTCATATTACTGTTATTCAGAATAAGTGTGTTTTAAAGTGGAGTGTCGTCTTTGTTTCTTTCTTCTGTTAAGTAACTATATTTCAAAGCAAACACTGTACTTTACCGTTGGTTTATTAACATAACTGAAGAATGTATTATGTCATACAATATTTTTTCCTCAAACAATAGACTTCTAATTGTGCGTCCTTGTAATATGTATATATGTACTGCTCCTTGATGTGAGCTTTTGCTCGTTGGAGGCCTATGTGACTGAATAATATGAATAAAATTAAATTGACTCGACATACAGAAATTCAAAGAAGTTAAATAAGGAATATATGATTCACAACAGAGAACGTTACTTTCGGAAGTTGATTACTGACATCGAAAGAAGTCGAATAGTCCCTATAAACATAGGTGACATTCCGCTTTGTTTTGGAGATACAGCGTTTCCAACTTGGAGTCCAAAGTCGATGCCTAGGAATAGGAAGAAATGAATAATTATCAACAAGTCAGAAACGAATCATTGAATGAAAATTCCATTTACGGAAATTTGTTTCTAGCATCATGGTGGACATCATTAGTGAAAACACGATGTCACCGGTTTATCAGTGTTACCAACTAAGTATAACGTTTAATTTTTTTTTCAAATGGCACTATGTCGTGTTATTGAATGTTTGACATATTCTAGTGATGATAAAGCACACATCACTAGAAGTGCATATGCATAGTGTGTTCTTAAAGCACACATCACAGTAGCGCAAATTATGGATGACACAGAAAGGTTTTCCCGATTTTATACGAACTGTGGGTCAATCCATCTGAAATCGTCCAGCTTGGTTGCTCGATCTCTTTCAGAAAGCTTATTTATTAACACTTATATTCCTTATATAAGAAATGGGTATTTTTTTATTTCTATTCCCATCGGTTAATTAATGGCCGTCGTTTTTCCAATCGTTTACAAAAAAACAACAAAAAAAAACTGTAATATCTCCGTACTGCTTCGTCATAGGACATTCAAACGAAAAACATTGTTTACTTTAAAAACTGCTTGACAATTTTAGCCCTCTGCATGAAAAGTCTAAAAGGTAATTGAACTGTTCAAAATGGTATCTAAATATTAATATTTATATTGAAAGTGATATGCTTTGAGTTAGGATTCTAAAATATTTCCTATTCAGATTCTGGTCGGCTTGATATATGCCTGGGTTCATACGAGAATAGCTTCATCGAACTACTATAATATACATCACAAATCAGTTGAGTATCTTTATTCAAACCAAGATTAATCAATAAAGAGTAATAAAGTTTTCACCTATTCAAAATCCTCCATATTGAAACTTCTGGACATTCATATGAGCTACTCCCCATCAACCGAATAGCCTTTCTCAATACGCACATCAATACATAATAATTGAATTCCGATTATAGACATAACGAAGCATCAATAAGATATCTCTTTCCAAACTAATGTCACCATATGATTAAGAAATATTAGCGAAATCCATTCCTTAACAACGTCTTGTTTAAGTCAATTTTAAAACGCGAGGCATGAGATATAAGTATGTTCTAGATCAACTATTTCGTAACACAATTGTTTTTCTGAACAAAGCTCAAATGACTTATAGCTTAAAATAATGAATGTCACATTTCCAAAAGTTCATAGTTCTGATTAAGACAAATATGATTGTCAAAACAAAATAAATTCCTGTGTTAAAGGTGCTTTATCGCACCGAAGGGATTGAATGTGAATGTTGATCTTTTGTACAATATCAACAGTTGAATGTATACAAAATATGAAGGCTGGTATGGGGTAACTTAAATTTTGTATGAATTTCAGAAAATCAAAAAATTCTTATTTTATGCGTATTGGAGACTCAATATCTCTGGTGGAACAAAACATATTTTTCTTTTCACTGTTATACAATTATATAAGGAGAACATACCGTAGAAACTTCAAATTTCATACATGAGTTTCGACGGACTTTCTGGAATTCTGTTCAAACTGAAATCTCAAGGTTTAAACTTCTGCTGTAGTTTTGCCTTGTGCAAGTACATAACATGTGGAAATCTTATATTCCTACCTGGGCTAATATCAGAGGTGTTTGTCCACCAAAAACTCGAACGAGCTTTATTAATCCCCAATCTGCAAATGAATAACCCGTTCAAACTCAAGTAAAAAAGTTGAAATTCCTACCGTATGTTCTCCCTATATAACTGTGCAAAATGTGGATATAGTTATATTAAGTATCCATACTTGGTTTATTTAAAACATGCTGACAAGGTTACCACACATTATTATAAAAACGCGCGCACTAAGGGTACCAGGTTCAATGTCCTAACATTTTCTTCAGACGACACAATTATACAATAACAGTTCATAGAAAGCACCAGCAAGCTCTGCGATTCTTTCTACGTCATCCGCCAATCACGTCCCAGAATTCGCTTACTTTCCAAAGCTCAACAAATTATAACCATGCGCAATCCAACGCGCACAGACCACACCCCTAGTCAATTATACCGCTATCACAAACTTGTAACAGAAGAAACAAGGAAATTTAATGGAGGCTAAAATATATTAGATAAATGTATAAATAAATAATAAATATAAGATTAATTTATTATATTACTATTAATCTATTATTAAATCTATTTATTTTATATTGATTATTTTATTATCAACATGCACGGCAGTGCATGAGCCAAGTTCTTCACGACAAAAGAAACTTCAGCTCTGCCAGAAGCATGTTATACAGAAACAAGAGTTTATGGCAAAATCGACGATTTGGGGGCCCCGTAAGAAAAAAGATGTTAAAGATAGGAATATGAGCTTTTGCCGTTAAGGAGATATGGTAAATATGTGCAGATGTACAAAATTTCATATTCGTATCTCAAACTATGTTCTAGTTGAGGACCCTTGAAATTGCACATTTTAGGCTAACTGACTCACTCATCATATTGTTTAGGGTGTTTGGAGTAAGCTAGAAACATTAAATTTGGTATGAAGGTAGAGGATGATAAGTAGATAAAGGAAAAATACCGACATTTTGAAAAGGTCGCCATCTTGGATTCAAAATGGCCGCCAAACCTAAAATTTCAAAGAATACACAGCCTAAACGACTAAAGCTAGTACACTGAAATTTGGTATGAAACTACATCATTGATAGCAAATTAAGAAAACTTTTTAAAAATCTTGAGCCAGAGATACGAAATTTGGCATAATGATGTATTGTCAAGAGTAGTTTAGGAAAACATAACAACGTTTTAAAAAATTCACCATCTTTGATTCACAATGGCTGCTGAAATACCATTTTTCACATCGTTCGAGATAGAGAAATGAAATTTGGTATGACAGTGTATCATCACGAGTATGCCACGAAAATATAAGAAAACGTTAAAAATGTGTCCATCTTTTATCCAAAATGTCCGCCTAAGCCCCACTTTATAACGACTGAAGCTAGAGAAACGAAATTTGGTATGAAGGTGTACCATTACGAGTAGGTTAGAATAAATTCGGCTCGTCTCCCTACTAGGGTACAGTTCCCAGCTGGAGCCTGATTGCGATAAAGGAGTGCGCCCCAGAGAGGCCATTTTGGAATTCTGGGGGCAGCGCCCCAATGAGGCGAAGCGAGTATATAAATTACACAAGTGTAAAAAGCTGCGAAATACGAGCAAAAGCACCAGGGCTGCAAACTGTCCAGTCAACTCCTTCAACCTTAAAAAGTGGTGAAATGGAATATGGATGAGCCTAGTTCCTCGCGCCAACTTCCAATACTCCTGCGTGTCCCACCAAGTTTTACTCGTCACAAACGTTAGCACTGCCAGGAGCATGTTATACAGGCAGAATATGGAAGTTTCCCCCTTCGGACGCAGCGTTCTGGAGTATGAGGGAATATCTGCATCATGTGGCGCAGTGCACTACAGATTCTGGTTGTGATAAAAAGACGCAGTTCCTCCAAACTCCTCAAGTTCGATGCGCGGCCTGCCGTGGGATTCTTGGCGCAGCGACGCGAGCGAATCGAGGGGAGTATCAACACGTACAGCAGTGCATGCAGCCGAGTTCCGCGTGTCACAAAACGTCAGCAAGCTATACAGGAACAATAGTTTATTGCGAAATCAGCGATTTTGAGGTTCTGTAAGAAAAAAGATGTTAAAAATTGAAATTTCGAAGTATGACGGTATATCATCACTAATAGATTACAAAATATCTGCAAAGACATCATTTTGAATCCAAAATGGCTGACTTCATAATCCATTTTCCAGAACGTTTGAACTAGGGATACGAAATTTGGCATAAAGGTATATTAACAAGAGTAGTTTAGGAATAATTTACATTTTTGAAAAAGTTGTTAACTTGGATCAAAATGGCCGCACAAAAACTTTTTCCACACCATTCGAGCTATAGAAACGTATTTGGTATGAAGGTGTACCATCACAAGTAGGTAACGGCAAAGTAAGAAAACTTTTTAAAAATCGCTTTTTAAACTTTTTCGTTTTTAAAACAAAAAAAAACTGCTTTCTCGTGCCACATTTAATTGATCCGCGAGTTGTTGCTGCGTTTGAGCGTCATCTTCATCCAACAAAGCTTGCAATTCACTGTCAGCAAATTTTCTCGGTGGTCTTCCACGTTCTTAATTTCTTACGTCATAATCGCCACTTTCAAATTTTTTAAACCACGGATAGCACTGTGACTTACCAAGAGCATGATCACCGTAAGCTTCGACAAGCGTGCGATGTGATTCTGCAGTAGTTTTCTTCAAATGGTAACAAAAGATCAATGCTGTCCGCACATCGTAGTTTGTAGGTACAAATTACGCCACGTTCAACGCTATTAAACACTACGTTATGACATGAACCTTGTCTGGTTGTGAATTGCAAATCGTTATCAGCAGTCAAAACAAGCAAGTGGCGCCAAGGACGCAGTTTTACGGTGACCACAGTGACCGCTAACGCCGTCTATGCACAAATTCCGGTTTCATATTTACACACCTGGTATACAATTCGATTGAGAAAGAAATACTTGAAATGAAGTAAAATAATATTCCATGCATATTTTCTTCTTGCGGAGAACACCAGTAAGCCTAAGCAATGTAAAAAAAAAAGCAAAATAATAATTATTTTTCTTCTTAAGATCCTGTCTATTAATTTTTAATATGGCGGGTATTTTCATGATTCTTGTTTCTATTAATTATTGACGATTTTTGCCAAGCAAAAAAGAACTCCTGAGCGAATAAGGTGCTGTTTTTAAGCCTTTCGCTTATTCGTGATGTCAGCGCGGAATAATACAATGGAATCTCACGACAAGTGTAACCGGAATGTCACACAGTGTTCATAGCTTTATGGGTGAGCATAAGCAACTTGTGTTGCATGGGGCGAGTGAGGGGTGGGGAAGAAATTCAGTGTATTGAAAGAATGCCACATAGTAAAGGGGAAAAAAGCAAAGGATTTTCTTTCGTGAGCAAGAAGGAAGAGGAAAAGTTGGTGAGAATTTAGCAAGATGAAGGTGTATATTTTTGCTTTTTATGCATGTGAATAAGGAATTTGTCCTGTCTGTCTATTTCCCCTGAATCTCAGCAACTACAAATCCGACAGAGTTGAGACCTACAGCGTTGGATTCGTCATGATCGCAAACGGCGAGGAAAATTACGATATTGCCCAAGTAGAAAAATTGTCTGGGCCAACCAAAATCTGATTGTATGTTTTGTTAGATTCACGTTGGCCAGTACGGTTCGTTGGCCATAACGCTGGCCTAAACGGTGATGCCTAAGTCTCAAGGTAGGGTTAACTGCATGGTAATTTCAATGTGGACTTGGCCTAACGTTGGAATAATGTGGGCAACGATAATGACGCAACAGTAGGCCAACAGAACGTACCACCAACGGTTCAACGATGTGTCAACCGAGGACATCTTTTTGCAAAATGCCGACCAAATGCAAACAATTCCACAGCCATCCGACGAGCAAAATATCCGACCAGAAGTGAGTCTTATTTTCTCGAAGCTATATTGCACGCAGTGCTGATCCATATTCAGTTGGTATTTTTGTATTGTCTTCGATGTTACATGTTTCTTTGGTAAAAATTCTTCAGCACCTGCGATGCGATTCGTGCCTCCGACGGTCAGCAAAGAGATTTAGAAATCTGATGACGGCTATGCTGGTCTTCCAACTGGAAGATTTTTTTTCATACTTATTGTCGTACGAAGACAATTCAGAAGCTTGTTAGCAGAATCTACTATATCCGTGTTACGTTTTTAAACTTTCTTTCTGATTTTCATATAATATACAAATTCCTGATTTGATTTTTTCTGTTTTTCATATAATATACAAATTCCTGATTTGATTTTTTCTGTTTTTCACATAATATACAAATTCCTGATTTGATTTTTTTCTGTTTTTCGTATAATATACAAATTCCTGATTTGATTTTTTCTGTTTTTCATATAATATACAAATTCCTGATTTGATTTTGAGGCAAATGTTATATTAAAGCATTGATGTTCATTGGATAAGATACTTTCTCTTTCAAACTGACAACAAAATCGATTTAGGAACTTGGATGTTATGTGAATTAAAGTAAAAAAAAGTAAAATTGATATAGTCATTTTCGGAAACAAGGTTATCAGTTTTTGAGATTAGGTAATCCATATCGGTTTTAATTCGATATTCGGGTGGCTTTTTGGATCTTATGTTAGAATTATAAATGCTGCATTGCATAGCACCTTTGAACTATTGTGTATGAAAATTTTTGGCGGGTCAAAATTAGGTCGACATAAGCAATTAGCTGGCCTATTAGCGGAGATCTCTCGCATTGACTCTCCTTTTTGAACTGAGAAACGAGGTGAAGTGTTTCCTTTCCAAATTGAAATCCGCTTTTATTACGTATTTTGAAGATCAGGAGTGGATTTTGCGGCTTGTTTCTTGGCAGACATTTTCAACAACTTTAATTATCTGTCTTCAGTTGCAAGGCTTTGACAACAATATTTTCAGAGCGCGTGATAAGGTTTATAGAAAAAAAAATATTTTGGGCTGAATGTGCTAATAAAGGAAATATCGCAGTTTTCCCAACTGTTTTTGAATTTTCGGAACAAAATTGTGTTAGTGTTACTGTTTTTTTTTTGAGAAAATGAAATAATTTCCTGAAATTGAACGATAAGGTGAGACCCATGTCTGAATAACAAATCCTTTTAACACTACCGCGTTTACTAACTGTTATCTCCCCTGCAATATAAAAAAAAACAGTCTGCTAGAAATATCCACTGACAGTTCGCTGCAACTAAAATTTGAGAGCATCTCAATTTCAGACTTTTGGATTTTTGCCCGGGAAGAATAAAAAGAAATTAGTGACAGTGACATTTCATAACTTCTGCCATTCCCGTCAACTTACTTTTGTGAGAAGGTCTTCTTTGCATTGACACCAATAAAAACGAAGCACACAAATCTCTTGAATCCACAAGCAGCTTTGATTCTCGCACTCACGAAGATTCTACCAAGAATTGAGGAGTTCGCATCCATTAAGCAAACTCAGTCATCTCATTAACAGGTTGGTTGTAAAAAATAATTACAATAAGTTACTTTTCATTTGTAGAATTTTTACCTTGTCTTTTTCTAGGGTCACGATTTCCCCCATTTCTTTAATCAACGGAACATGTTTATTTAATAAATTACTTTGGGTTAAATTAATTTTAATCAACTTTAAGGGTACATGCTGAATGGGAAACGTACCTAGGGGTACACGAGATAAAAAGGTTGAAGACCACTGATCTAGACAACTCTCTCTCTCTCTCTCTCGCGCGCGTATGGTTGAAAAAATAATAAAATTGTTTGGCCTAAGTAAGGATTAAAGTCGCTAAACCAACGATCTTACATTTGAGAACCTAACAATAAATGTCGTTGGCCTACGTGCAGATTCAGGTCGACAATACAATGATTTTACGGTTGAGAAACTAACAATAAATAAGGTTGGAACTACATAACAATTTGGTCGGTAAAACAACCATTTTCAGCTGCAAACCTAACCAAAAAAAAATGATTGGGCCAATATAGAAATTTATTGGCTATTTGCCAACGATAAATACTATTATAAAACGTATTGCTTTTAAGTCCGCAACTCAACTCAGCCTTCACCAACCATCACAACCAGTTTCAGCTGATAGGCCAACCGTTTGTGATCTGTCAACGGGAAGTGCATCTGTCAACATTGTCGCGCGCCCGCATGAATATTGAAATTTCCGTCACTTTAAAGGTACGTTATCACGGAAATAGTTTAAGATTCCGGTAACAGAAGTTAACAAACATCAACAACCGTACCATCAGTAATTTGATAGTACGACTGCTGCTATTGGGTAACTTGAAACTGTCACACATACCCTAACATTTCCTATTTGAAAGCGTAATCAAATAATTAGTGTCCAAATGCCATTTTCCTCCTCAACTGCAGGAAGCAAAAAAAAATGCTATATGGTGGTGTTTGTTATAGAAACAAACATTGGGCGAATGTGAGTTTTAACGCATTGTTTATGGTTTGCATTGCGTCTCACGTTGGCTTTTTGTTAGTTCTTTGACATTGGCCCAACTATTGGGTTTTATGGTTGGCTTTACGTTGTATCATCCCCTAAAATGTTACCAACAGGGCATATAATTTTTTCTTACGTTTGTATATTTAGTATTTACGCCTAGCTTTGTTATCAAATATTCACATCCCCCTTTTTGGTTGCAAAATGAAAGGGAAGGCCCTGTTGGAATATTTTTGTCCCTTTTCTCGAAGTTGTTGTCTCCCGAACTCACTTGGTGGTATTTTGTCATTTTTTATTGGACAAAGAGAGTCCCAAGTTGTCGTTCCCTTGTTTTAAAAAAGAAAGCTTTTAACACAATTCTATATTCATACACAGAAATGTGTAATATGAAATATCACCCAGCTGGGGATTGTATTTACTGGGTGAAGCATTAAGTGAGTGAGACATTAACAAATAAGCTTCTTATTTTATTTCTTCTAATTGCCTGAAAATTACGCGATCTTTACGTTACCCTCCAAAATGCCTTCTACTCATAGAATTACCTGCCAATTGACAACGCTGCTAATGAATCGATAAGTTTTCCCTTCGAGCTTTTCCGATCAGGCGTTTTTACTACATTTTAAAGAGAAATTGTTAAAGATATTTCGTTTTAAGATTAATTCCACAAAAAGTAATTCCAAAAACAAAACATACATAGTAATCTGTGTTTCCTGGTTTCCTCTTTTATAGCTGTTTGACTTAAAAAACACCCTGAGGCATTGAAATTCAAACAAATCATACACATCGTGAGAAACATAACTTTGCTCAGAATATGCTCGTACAGATTAAAGTGCGAACTCAAAAGGAGTATAAATCTCAAAGTACGTTTCTTTTGTACAAAGAGAATAGACAACATTCCGGTGACGGTACTTCCCTGCCATCTACCGAGGAACTTTATCTTGATCAAATTCTTATAATCTTACACAATGTTTTGTGTTTATAAAATATGTAAATTCCAGATTCCTGTTATTCATTAGCTCTAAGAAGTTTTTGTTCTAAATGAATCGGACATTAATGAATATTTGTGGTTCAATTAAAAAGCAAATCCTGTGAGAGTTGAACCCTCAAGTTCTCAAGAACACTCCCCAAACTTAAAATTTTTACGGACGAAAATCGACAGAAACCGTGCAAAACTGCACTTACAAGCTCCTAATTTTCGTATTATACCCCCCCCCAAACTGAAAATCCTGGCGGATTCCCTATTGTCGTCAAACAGAACAACACTTGGTTCTAACATTTTTAGTTTCACAAACTATCTCAAAAGTATCTGATACCATACAAAGATACTTGTGTTGTCAAAAGTGTTTGTTACGACACCGTAAAGAAAAATTGCATCTCAATAAAAAATGCGGATACAAGTTAAATGTTATCGGTTGAAAAAAGTACGTTACATTTCTTTCGTACTAAATGTGGTAGGACCTTTCAAATAATTTAGTTTTCTCAGTCTGTAAGTCCCCAAATCCCCAAAACCACCCTACAACCAATGGTCATAGTTGAAGCCTGTAAGAACAAGTGCCCGATACATGCAATTCGCATGTCAGAAATTCTTCAAATTTCGACTTGTTCTCATGTGGGTCGCTGACGTAATAAAATTGCTGTTTAAGGAATGTGTCTATGTTCCATTTCCATGTATTTTGTCTTCCGAAGTTAATGTAATGCATTATAAAATGTTAACTAGAATGAATATGTCCCTCTCTCGTAGAGTTCTTTGTAGTTATAAGTCCAGGCCATATTTACAAATATAAGTACATTACATTACTATATTATGTTTTGATTGTAACTTTATTGATAACTGACGACTCATCCTTACATGTCAACATTTGGTAAGTATTCTACTAAATGTTAAAATATATTGACATGGGTATGCATGCGAGAAGAAGCATTACTCTCATCTGGTAACAATGTAGTTTTTACGTGGGTAGCCAGTAATGTAACTGGTAATGAATTTAGATTTTTTACTGCTAAAGAGGTATTAAAATAACTCCGTTCAACTCACTTACTCTGGACATGTAATACGAGTTTTATACCAGGCAGCGAGATGAGATCACTGTTAGAAAATTGCAGAAGTTTAAGCCTAATGTCCTCCGGAAATCCACTTGAAACGTTTACGTCTGCCAGGGTGTTCTAAAGACTTGCAGAACGTCACTGGTACTGAATTTGTACTTCTTATCATCAAGACTTCATGGAAGGTATCTGGTGTAGTAAAAAGTAATCCATTATTTTGCCAGTAGATGGCTTCAGTGATCTGTATCTCGCGTTGTATAAGTCCGATCGGGTTCAACGAGATGGCGTTCAAACGATGAGATTGCGTACTACAAACACTGTTCAGATAGTTGTGATGAGTTGACTCAGTGTTGTGTGAGCGCGCGTCAAAATGGACACTAGCAAAGAGAAAATACGCTATATTTTACAGTTTTTCTTCGATAAAGGCGAAAATGCAAGCCAGGCGGCTGCAAATGTGAATAGTGTTTATGGTCCTGATACTGTAACAGCCAATCACGCGCAATTTTGGTTTCGTCGATTCCGTGCCGGTAATTTTGACGTCAAAGATGTACCACGCACTGGAAGGCCAAGTGTCGAAAATGTCGATAAAATCATGGACATTGTCGCGTCCGACCATCATGTAAGCACTGTTTCGATTGCCCAAGAGCTAAACATTGCACAAAAAACCGTGTGGAACCATTTGCATAAGGCTGGATACACAAAGAAGTTTGATGTATGGTGCCACACGAGTTAACGCAAAAAAAAAACCTCATGGACCGAATTTCCATCTACGAATCGCAACAAAAGCGACCCATTTCTGAAGCGGTTGGTGACTGGTGATGAAAAGTGGATCACTTACGACAACGTCACGCGAAAACGGTCGTGGTCGAAGCGCGGTGCGCCGGCGCAAACGGTGCCAAAGCCAGGATTGACGGCCAGGAAGGTTTTGCTCTGTGTTTGGTGGGATTGGCAGGGAATTATCTACTATGAGCTGCTCCCCTACGGCCAAACCCTTAACTCGGAACTATACTGTCAACAATTGGACCGTCTGAAGGCAGCAATCGCCCAGAAGCGGCCAGCTTTGGCCAATAGGAGAGGCATTGTGTTCCACCAAGACAACGCCAGGCCACACACATCGATAGGGACTCGCCAGAAGCTCCGGGAGCTTGGTTTTGAGGTTCTTATGCACCCACCTTATAGTCCGGACATGGCACCGACTGATTACCATCTGTTCCTATTCATTCCGAACACGTTTGCTGGTGAAAAATTCGCGTCAAGAGAGGCTTGTGAAAATCAACTGTCTCAATTTTTTGCCAATAGGGACAAGGGCTTCTATGAGAGGCATCATGATATTACCTTCCGAATGGCAACACGTTATCGAACAAGACGGCGCCTATGTGACCTAAATCGGATCATTTTAACTATGGTAAGTCAAGCCTTCAATGTCATGCAAAAATAATGGATTACTTTTTACTACACCAGATATATCGTTCAAAACGTTAGGGCAAACATATTTACAATAGATACATCTTTTGAAATGCTATGGAACACAAAGATGTACCATTTAAGGGCCGCAGGAAAAGAACACACTTTGTCCACCTTTGTCGAAATTGAGATTTGAGAGGTCAAGATTGAAATTCGATCGCAAGGTCTAGGTTGAGTGATCATGATGTCCGATGGTGAGATCGAGTTTGAAATTCGATCGCAAAAATGATGTTCAGTGAGGTCGAAGTTCAGTCGCGAGGTCAAAGTTCAATAGGTTGAGTTTGAAGTTTCATCGCGAGGCTGAGTTGAGTGAGGTCGAGGCTCTTTGATCGCGAGGTCAAGGTTGATATTCGATCCCGATGTTAAGGTTGAAGTTCTATGACGATGTTGAGATTGCGTGATGTCTAGTTTGGCATCTTTTCACTTGGGCAACGTTGAAGGAGGTGTCGATTTTTAGGTCCATCGTGAAGTTGAGGTTTAATGTGATCAAAGTGGAAATTCGATGGAAAGGTCTAGTGAATGACTGAGTTTCCACTTTAATTCCGAAGCTGCTACTTCAAGAAAGTTACTATTCGAAAGTCCGTTGGAGTGATGAAGTTTCACCGGAGATTGTACGGAAGTTTGAAAAATGGATGAAAAGTTTGTCATAGCTAAATAATATAGAAATTTGTAGACGTTTTTCTATTGATGGATTTAGGAAGACATGAAGTATGCACGTTTTTCCGGATGCCAGTCAATCTGCATATGCCTGTGTTATATTTATGAGAAGTGAAACTCCGTCAAATGTCGAAGAGCAGTTAGTGGCAAGCAAATCTAGAGTTGCACCAATGAAGAAAATAAGTATCCCTAGGTTCGAACTGTTAGCTTGCTGTATTGGCGCTCGTCTTGCTTCATCGGTAGTTCCTAGTTTGAATCTAGATATCCGTTTATTATTGGACTGATTCTACCAGAGCTTTGTGTTGGATAAAAAGAGATGAACCATGGGGTGTTTTCGTGAATAACAGAGTAAAGGAGATTCGTTCTTTGTCTGCTGTTTCCAATTGTATGCATGTACCTGGTGAATACAACGCAGCTGACCTGCCCAGTAGAGGTCCTGACGCCATCGCGTTGAAATATTTTTTTTCTGGTGGTCACCACCACAACACATTCACACAAGATGAGGGCAAGCATGTTTTACGCATTGTGTTATTACAAGTGCTATTTAAAAATATTTTTTTTGAGGAGAAGGAACAAACTTTTGAACAAGACACACACAATGTGCACTTGGATAAAGGATGGCCATGTTACACACTGGGACAAACATACCTAGACAGTAATTACTACCCTTAGGGAATTATTAGAACACTGGAGCTCCAAGTTTTAAGTTGAAGATGCACTAATGCCATTATTTAAAAATGGTCATAGCAGGGAGAGAGAGGACCTAACCTAAAATCAACCCACGCAGTACTCACCATATCCTGGGTTGCTATGAAAATTTAAATATAACCATAGGAGTTACTCTACTCCTCAATAATATAGAACACATCGTTTAAAGTTCAGTAGTGTTAACAACACTCCACAAAATACGAAGAACTTACCAACCTGAAGTCTTCACTGTATTATAGATCATACACTGATCAATCGAACTCGTTAGGCCTCCAAAATAATATTTTTCATGACTTTACATTATACAGCAGCATTACTAAAAATCGACGACGCAGAAAACAACTTTACTTGAAACCCCAGTATTAACTAACAACCCCTACAAGGAACAAATACTGGCTAAAATATACCTATTTCAAAGCTGGCACGGCAGCAAAACAACAACAAAACGGCCACGCAACAAAATCTTAAAATACTTGGAACCAATTATGAAAATAGGTTAACTATTTACCTTATTTTTAAATAAACTACAGGGTAAAAGCCTAAACCAAAATTTGTTATGGCAAAAGGAAACATTTTTAACTATTTTCCATATCAGATTTAGTACCAAAATAAATAATTTCTGACTTTAAATTGAGTTACACATACCTTTATAACACATGGTCCAATATTGGTACCATTACGCTGAAATACACTTACATGAACGTAAGACTGGTAAATTTTGTAATAAAACAAAAAAACAAAAGCAGTATGTTTTGACAAAACCAGGAAATGAAAATGCAACTATTGTGACATTTGAATACTTATTTTAAACTGGTTACTAATTATTTGTAAACTAACTGGCTTTTATTATTGACATATTAGTAAACAAAACTAAATACTTATAAAACGATGTGAAATGCATTGAATGTATTATTTCTACTGTTCTGTGCATTAAATATTTATAGCGGTGCAATAATATGCTGACAGTCAAGTATTCATGGGTCCGGTGGACCTAAAGTAAAACAATTGAAATTTTAATATTTTTTTTGTAATTTCTAAATAAAAGGGGCCTAAAACACTACATGACCTTGATTTTGAATTATATAATTGACATACATAAAATTATTTGATTTTACTAGATTTATTTGTGTATTACTTAATTACACAAAAATAAAATAGCTCTTACATAGTAGGAGACCAAAAGTGGAATGGATAAACGTGACTTGACCCCGTCAAGAGAGGGTGATAGAGTGGAGTGGACATACTAAACTTTACTTCGTCAAGCGAGGGTGATTAAATGGAGTGAACATACTATTATTATTATTATTATTAAAAACATTGCAGTGAGAAAGTGGAGTGGACATAATTAATGTTAGTTACACATAAACATGGTGAGAAAAACAACAGCTTAGTAGGCCCATGTTTGTTATGGGCTTTTTGGGAGTAGGTACTTAACCGTACCCCCTTGTACAAACTTATGTGTATAAAGGACTGACTGCCGAACACGCAGTACATTTCTAAATATATGGGACACATTGCAGGATATCATATTTATATCTTCGGATTACTGTACATACACACACAGTAGCAGTTTAAGAAGCACACACATTATTAGGATGAGAATGTATGGCCTAAATGCCTGTAAATACTTGGCACTACACATCACCTCGGATTCACTATTTATTTCAGGAGCAACACTTCACATACTGAAACATTAGCGTGGTTGAGTGACACACATAAACTCTTAGCAGTAGCTTGATTATTTGTTTAGACATAAGCTGCACAATTATGTAAGAAAGTGAATACATAGTTTTGTTTTCATTGTATTTCCAGGTATAATGAAGAGAAGAATTGTGTTAAAGCTGAACACTGCTCATCACAAAATATTTTTTGAATGAACAAGATTTCAAATAGTAAACTTTTACTATGACCTTTGGTTAACCTTAGAAAATATTTGCAGCTATTCGATTACAGAGTACCAGGGGAAGCACTGTTTTTCTTCGTCAGTTAGGGAAGATTAACTTTTACACGTACATAATTTAATAAATACACTGTCACTATTAAAACCACTAAGATTTTGATTAAAAGTCAGTTACTTAATCGAAAATTTCAGCTTCAATCACCGAAAAGGTTCACGGCGGGAAAATTTGCACATGTTCTAACGGTCGCCGATCTTGAATTTTGTAAATATTCCCAAGCCAACAATTATATATAAGTATTTACTACTTATACATATTGAGGTGACTTAATTATGCAAATCCAACTATTTTTGGTAATCCTTTAACATAGGATTAGTGATTTGTGGTCGGATATTCCGACACCGCTTAATTCGTTTACTAAGAGTCGTCCATTATTTCAACGCGTTACCCAGAGCATCACGGGAAACCGGAGTTTCACACTCATTAGACAAAACACTGTTGAAAAGCAAAACTCTGCTGAAACAAAATAAAACAATTTCGTTTTTGAAGAAGAAAGTGCATCTCTGCAGATGTTATGATTTATTTAAAAATAAATCAGGTAAAATAATAGCTTCTGATGATATTTATAACTGTAAACGGAAAAGCTGCATGAAACAAATAAAACAAAAAAGGAAAAATGAATGTAGCAACGAAGCGTCTCCTACAGCGTTGCTGAACTCCAGATGGAAATATCAGTTTGGTCACTAGAAAAGGAGGTGAACTGTGAAAAGAGAAAGACTGTTATCTCCCTAGTAATGGAATGTGAATCAGTATGGTCCTTGGAGCACTTTTCCACGTACTAGAAACTACTTCGTATGGTGGCTTGGATGCTGATTTGTTAACAATTGTTCTCATCCAGGAAATAACAGTTCGGGAGAATTGACAGTTCTGGGGTTGGAAGCTGCAGAGAAGACGTAGCTGCGCAGTGTTCAACGGGAAGCTTTTGGAGTGGATAATACCAGATTAGAGTATCTGTGTACGTTTGTGGACAAAGATGGTCTAATCAGAGTGAAGACTAAGATTTCAAGAAGAGAAGACTTTGAAGATTTTAGGAGTTCTTTTGTGTTGGCTTCTGATCACAAGTTGGTGCACATGTTGATCATCGAAGGACACGTGAAGATGTCACACGCTGGAACGCAAATTCTGTTAAGTCGGTTAAGGGAGAGATTTTGGATTCTGCGTGATAGAAAAACTATACGTTGTGTTCTCGCTAAGCGTGACCGATGCAGAATACATGACGCGAAGAGAGTCAAAGTACCCCAACATAGCAAAATGTCGTCCCAGGAATATCTTACGGATCTCCTGGCAGGATATCAGGACGTCCTGTTTAAGTCCCGTTTACATCCATCGGACGTATAGTTATAATCCTTCGTATAACTATACGAAGGCATATCCTTCGTATAGTTATAATTAATTAAATAATTATAATAGTAAGGTCGATTTAATTTATAGAAATTCCAGGTAGGTAATCCCGCACGGCTTTCCGGGGGACATCCAGGGGACCTCCATACGGGATGAAGGTCCCGTTTGTATTGCCCACAGAGTTATCCCACGGACGTCCTTAGGACATCGCTATGGGAGCTTGAGAAATCTGACGTTAATGGGATCTAAATGAGATGTCCCAGGGATGTACTCTGCTATGTGGGTACGATGGCGCTACCGAAAGATAGAGTGAGGGTCGCTTTGGTTTTTGAAATTATCGGAGTAGACCTAACAGGAATATTAATCTTAAAGAATGGTGAAATGCTTTTGTAGTTTTATTTACTTGTGCGGTATATCGAGCGGTCCATTTGAAGTTCTATCCTTACCGACTTGTGGTTTATTGCTGGCTTTGAGAAGATTTATTGCTAGAAGAGGAAGGCCGAAAATAATTTACAGTGACAATGGTACGAACTTTACAGGAAGTGCCAATCTTTTCAGCTCGATCGATTGGAAGAAGATAGCTGTAGAATCTTCTGTTCATAGAACACAATGGAAATTTATACCACCTACTGCTGCATGGTGGAGAGAATGGTGGGAGCGTATAATACGTAGCTTAAAATCTCTGTTAAAGAAGACATTAGGAAAGGCATATCTGAACTACGAAGAATTAGTGACACTCGTAAGTGATTGTGAAGCTGTGATAAATTCGCGACCATTGACATATTTGTCTAATGATGTGGAGGACTTTGTATCGTTCACTTCTGCTGTTTTTGCAAGATGTTCAAGAAACAGGAATTCCAGATTTGGATGATTTAGACAACCCTCAGTTGACAAAAATATACAAGCTGTGAAGAAAAGGTTGAGAGACAGGTTCAGGACCGAATATTTAGGACTTTTAGTCCAAAGGCAGTGGGAAACGGGACATACTAAAGATGTGAAAGAAGGTGTTGTTGTTGTATTTGGAACTGACGACAAACGGAAAATAAATTGGCACCCTATCAAATTAGATATAGAGTATAAAACGAGGTAAATTTACCCTGAAAATAGTAGTGTTAAATATTGTTAATATTTAATAAACCAAAATTTCCAAGTAATATCTTCATTGACAATTTGCCGCCGATGGTCTCGGTCCGCCGTCGGTTAATGAGCGATAATCGCCAGTGTGAATGTATACTGGCAGTTAGTTGTCGTGAGCTCGTCGTTTGCCGGTATAGCGGCTATTATGCGATGCACTCGAGTGGTCTGACGGAGGGATTCCGCCCAAGCTGAAAATGTGATGCGGGCCGCTAACTCCTTCCCGCCTTACGCAGATTGTCATTTGTTATTGTCGGGGGAACAGCGGATATTAGCAGTGTATACCGCGCTGTTACTGCGACATTAATTTGTTAAGAAAACGGTTGAAAATACGCAATACGAACGACAAACAAAATATGCCTGTGGGCAATTTGTATATTATTAGCAAAAAACAGAAAAACAATTCAAAAAAACTGTTTGAAAACAAGCTTCCCAATTGTCTTCGTAAGACAAAAGGCATGAAAAAACATCACCCAGTTGGAATACCAGCATAGCGGAGTGGTTAAGGCATCAGACTTCTAAATCTCGTCGCTGACATTCGGAGGCACGAATTCGATCGCAGACACTGAAGAACTTTACTCACTACGAAATAAATAACAGCGAAGACAGTGCAAAAAGGTAAACTTAATATCGATTACCACTGCGTCCAATACCTTTCTCGTGTCAAAGCAAATCTGACGAAAAGAGGAATGAATACCAGAGAAAGACGGGCAACACGAGAGCGGTATAGCAAGGGGACTCGGGCACTATAACGGGGAGGTGGCGACTCAATGGCGGGACGAGAGCAGGGATTTCTGGCGGAGACGGAGCGGCATGTCGCCAGCGGACCGCGGGCTGCATTAGTTTAAAATCGTGTGCGTGGCATAGTCAATACTTTAAATTTTCAGATGATTTCAACTTATGTAATATTTATCCTTAATTACTAGCAAATATGAGGATGAGCAGAAAAATTATCTCCCTATATGCGGAGTATACAACATTGATACACTTTAGTGAATGAAATATTGCTCTATGTAGCAATTTAATTATTCCTGAGGTAGGATCGGAGGAACTATTTAATAATTCTTCTTCACGTAGAATACGAAGGCTCAAAGATCTTTAAAATAATGAACATGTGCTTGAGTGTTAAATGTTAACAATTGCGTATCTAATTCCAGGGCACGGTTATTATACCCTATCACGGCAATTCTTAACAAATTAGGGCTATTACTAGACAGATTTGGTTTAATATATTCAAAGAAATTGTAACACAAAGAAGGAAAAATGAAAATAGGAATTATTTTCGTTCTCCCTTTCACAGTTGAAAGCAATAAACATTTACAGACAAAAATGTAAAATTGATTGTGTGCAATAATAAGAGAAAACGTACGAGTAATCTCGAATATATTCAACTTTTAATTTCTAAATGTACTTTCATTGCAAGTATGGTGGTCGTGATAATGACGGCAATAAATTAACATTGGTCATCAACGAATAGATGAGATTGCGCCATAACATTTTTTTCATAGACAAAGACGCCTACCATTTACAAAGGAATGGAAACTTACAAAATGCCAAGAATTACAAACCATTATAAACACGTCAAAAAGCAAAGCAATTCCCTCACCTATACAAAACAAATATGTACCCAAATTTGTGTCAAAATCGATTCAGTTATTGAAGTTTTACGACACAATAAGACCGATATGCTTAATTTCCCAAAAGTTGAGAAACCGCTTAGCGCATAAAGAACAAGAAATATAAATTACTACAAAATCAAAATGTAGGGATTATCTATTATTAATAAATTTAAAATTACAACCAAAACGTTCTTTCGATTTAATAGTTAAAATACTGTGATTAATTGCAATAGTTAAAAATTTCCCCAATATTCAGGACGGCTCAAAACCTACCATTACTACTGAATTAAAATCACACAATTACGATTAATATATTTAACCCTGTATAACTCTTATATACTAAAAAGAAAAACGAATATTTTGGTCTTAGATTTATGCTTAAATTGTACTAAACTGTATTAAATTATTATCGAAAATAGTGTAAACATATTAAAAAGTGCTATTTGGTATAAATGCAAATAGTAGTTTATGCTACATGAAAAAATAATAAATTTTACAAATACATAATTATGTTTACTATGCTGCCAATGTCGACAAACAAGTTATGTTACTTTTCACCCGAAGATAAAAGCAATTTATTGTTTGGAAATATCAGAAAACTGGAAAATAGTTCTGAGAAATGCATTAATGAATATTATATCATTATTGGGTGTTTTAACTTACATTTAAAATACGATTTATAGGACGATTTACATAAGTAGTATTTCAGACAATATTAAACGATTTTCCAATATGATGCTGAAATTGTCTGCAGCAAAATTTATTCTCAAATGTTTTTTGCAACATATGAATATTATCATAGGCCTATTTTGAAGGCCGACATAGCTCATTATTTAAGAGGACATTTGAATATTGCATTCCGCTCTCTGTAACTAAATGCCTTCTTACAGTACTTCCGGGGGAAATGGCTTTTTCACATTATGATTTAATCATTCGATTTTGTTTGTACTAAGTAGTCTTGGGGCAGCCAGACGTACTTCACCGCTTACGTGACTTTGGTTAACCTTTATGAATGAACTCGCTTTATATACTCACGTTTCTGATTCCCGATTATCGGTCTCTGAGTTATAAAGTGATTTATAGAATTACTGTTTGTTCAAGTGACTTACTACCCTGTTCATATGAATTAAGCTTTTAAAACTCTGAGAATTACCATGTGATTTTAAACAGTCTTTCGATTGAATGACCTACTACATTGCCACTACTAGTTCCATATGACTTCAAAGCACTTTTCCAATTGACTGGCAAATCTGCACACATGAGAACGGCCTGTCCTGTTTGAATCACTGTATGGCTCCTTAAAATACTTTTGTCATAGAATGACCTGCCACAATGTTCAGATGTATGATATTTGGTTTGTGTTCATAATCAAATGTCTTGTACAGCTCTTCATCTAAATGATTTCCCACACTGCTCATATCCATGTAGCTCCTGTTTAATATTGAATGTCAAATGCTATTTTACTAGATTAAAATGAAACGATTTGCCACACTGCACACAGTAGTTATATTGTCTTGTGAGTTATTAAATGAGTGTTTGTCTTTCACGCTAAATAAATTTTAACATTCCTCACACGATTGCGTCTTTAGTCCTGTGTGAACGGTTAGATCTCCATTCAGATAAAAATGACTTGCTGCACTGAACATGCCTGCGTCTTCTGAGCTGTTTGAAATCGTACATAAATCTTTAGGTGTTTTGCGACACTGCCCAAACGTATACCGCTTCTCTCTTTTGTGAGTTATCGTATGCGTTAAAAGTTTTATTTCTGATTGAATAACTTGTTGCACTCTCCAAAAGAATGCAGCTCTCTTCTGCACCATATGCGTCTTAATTTGGCGTTTTGATTAAGTAACTTGTTACCCATTTACATGTATAATGCTTGTTTTGTGTCTTAACGTATGGATTTTTAAACGAATTTTCTGATTGAATGACTTGTCACACTGTCCACACATAAAAACTCTTTTTGTGTGAGTTACCATATGAGTTTTTAAACTACTTTTGTGGGGGGAATGATTTTGTCACACTGCCCATCTTTATCCCGAAATCTTCTGAATAACTTACCACACGCCTTTTCAAATTACATTTCTGAATGAATGACTTGTCACACTGCATATGTGTACTGCTTCTCTCCTGTGCGAGTTATTACATGCACTTAAAAATAATCTTTCTGACTTAATGACTTGCAACACTGTCCAAATGTATACTGCTTCTCTCGTATGTGAATTGCGATATACTTTTTCAACTTTGTCAAACTGAATGATTTGCCACACTGCCAAAATGTGTACCGCTTCTCTTCTGCTCGATTTACCATATGGCTTTTTAGGTCACCTTTCTGACTGAATGACTTTCCGCATTGCCAACGTTTTCAGATTCTCTCCTGTATAAGTTATTGTATGTGTTTCTAAATTATCTGATTGAAGGATTTGTCACACTGTCCACATGTATGCTGCTTGTCGCCCATGTGAGTTAACATATGGCTTTTAAAGTTACTTTTCTTATTGTATGATTTGTTACACTGCCCGCATGTATACTGTCTCTCTCCCGTGTGAATTAACATAAGGCTTTTCAAGTCACTTTTCCGATTGAATGATTTGCCACACTTTCCACATTTATGCTGCTTCTCCCCCGTGTGTGTTAACATATCGCTTTTTAAGTTATTTTTCCGATTGAATGATTTGCCACACTGGCAATATGCGTACCGCTTCTCTTTTGTCAGAGTCAGAAGCATTATTAAACTACCCTTCCAGCTGAATGACTTGTCACACTGCTCAGAACAGTACATCTTTTGTATGAGTTATCATATGTCTTTTTAAACTACTCTGCTGAGTGAATGACTTGCCACATTGCCAACATGTATTTAGCTTTTCTCCTGTGTGAGTTATCATATGCTTTTTTAAATTACCTTTCTTAATGAACGATTTGTCACACTGTCCACATGTATACTGTCTCTCTCCCATGTGTGTTAACGTATGGCTATTTAAACTACCTTTTTGTGTGAATGATTTGTCACACTGTCCACATGTATACTGTCTCTCTCCCGTGTGAGTTAACATATGGCTTTTTAAGTAACTTTTCTGACTGAATGATTTGTCAGTGTCCGCATTGATACTGTCTCTCTGCTGCGTGAGTTATCATATGCCTTTTTAAGCAACTTTTCCGACTGAATGATTTGTCACACTGCCCACATGTATACTGTCTCTTTCCCGTGTGAGTTAACATATGACTTTTTAAGACCCTTTTGTGATTAAATGATTTGTCACACTGCCCACATGTATGTTGCTTCTCGTTCGTGTGAGTTAACACATGGCTTCTTAAGGTACTTTTATGCCTGAATGATTTTTCACATTGTCCACATGTATACTGCTTCTCGCCCGTGTGAGTTGACATATGGCTTTTTAAGTAACTTTTCTGACTGAATGATTTGTCACACTGTCCGCATCTATACTGTCTCTCTCCTGCGTGAGTTATTATATGCCTTTTAAAGTCAATTTCCCGGTTGAATGATTTGTCGCACTGTTCACATGTATACGGTCTCTCTCCCGTGTGAAATAACATATGACTTTTTAAGTTACTTTTCTGATTGAATGATTTGTCACACTGCCCACATGTATGCAGCTTCTCGCCCGTGTGAGTTAACATATGAGTTTTTAAGTTAGCTTTCTGACTGAATGATTTGTCACACTGCCCACATGTATGCTGCTTCTCTCCCGTGTGAATTAACATATGAGTCTTTAAGTTAACTTTCTTACTGAATGATTTGTCACACTGCCCACATGTATGCTCCTTCTCTCCCGTGTGCGTCAACATATGGGTTTTTAAGTTACTTTTCTGATTGAATGATTTGTCACACTGTCCACACGTATACTGTATATCTTTTGTATGGGTTACCAGATGAATTTTTAAACTACTCCTCTGACTGAATGACTTGTAACACTGTTCACACCAGAATATATTTTTTCTGTCTGATCGAACAAGTTTTACAGAATGTTTTGTCACAGATTTCTTAGTCTCGTCGTCAATTGAAAATTTTGTTCTTGTAAACTTTGTTACCACAGTTGGAATCTCACACATTCTAAGGCAAAGAAATGAGTTTAAATTAGCGATTTTGGTAAATTTTTGACACTAATGTAAAAATACACCTTAATGAAATTGTTTTCATTGATGGGCTTAAAATTTGTAAAGAGGAATGTATGTTTATGATAGATAAGTTGTTTCTTTCTTATTTTTTGTTCAGATTGAATCAATGAAGCCGGCATTAATCAATGTGAGAGGAATCAATGAATAGCAACAAGAGTTTTGCATTTGTATAATGTATTTTGCGGGCTTTCTCTAATTGTTGGACCCTCCATAGAAATATTATTGTAAAGGAAAAAAATCTGTAAATTTCCAGCCATTTTAAGTTAAAAAGCATTACTATATAACATGCAATAATTTGGGATTCACCTCAAATTTTAGTTCTTAACCTTTGAATATTTTTTGGAAACTTGAAAGAAATTCTACGACTAGAAATTTAAATAACTTATTATTGATAGGAAGGGAAATAATTCTGAAGGCCATTAATCCTTTGTTTTTTATCTCAACTTACTTCTGTAGAAGACAAAAAATATCTGGTATTAATATAAAGTTTGCAAATTAAACATATCTCAATATTTAATGTACTAATGTATAAAACTGCTGTATTAGGGTTAATTCAAGAATTTGTACACAATTACATTTATCGAAAGCCTAATAATCAGATCAAAATATTATAATGCGCAAGTCAAATATTCTTTTTCTTAACTATCTTTTAAAAAATCACTTCTAAAATATACCAAAAGTCTGCACTCCTTGTTCAACTCAAATGTTCGAGAACCAAAATAACTTCGCAGAAAATCTCATAATATGGAAACACAAGAAACTTACATTTACCATCAAGAGAATACAAGCATCGACTTCATAATAGATAGACTTAGCACGCTTCCTCATTTCTGGCTGCGCTAAAACTGATGGATTTTTGTTCAGAGCACATGATTTTGAATCCATCCGCTAGGTTGATCTGCTATAGGCCTCATAGTAAGCCAGAAATGGGGTAGCGTGATAAGTCTATGATACAAGTGCATATCGTAATATATTATGAGGTCTATGATACAAGTGCATATCGTAATATTTTATAAAATGCGTCATGCAAGTATTCTGTGATGCTTTAAAATAAAATTCTGTGTATATTGGATAGATGATATAAACAATGAATCACTTCTGTTAAAACCAAGATATTCTAAGACATTACTTTTAATTAAATTGAATTTGTTTAAAACATATTAGGGAACAATGGCTTAAGAAGAAAGCATGATAATGGGAAACTGCTGGAACGTATTGTATAAATTGCGCGAAAACGAGAGAATCTCAAGATAAATCTACAAACACGCCGTTTGCCCACCATAAACAAATACGGCATAAAAGGGATCCACATGGAGATAACAAACATCGACGAAAGGGCTCTGAGCCATCGCAGTTCTATACGGCATTTGGACAGATCGAGGTCACAATATGGTTATTGCTTTTTACTTAAGCTAGTCTTATATGTTTGTCTATGGACATTCTGAAGAGTAGTTTCAGCAAACAAAATAAAGGCACAGAAGCTAACTTCCTTACGTGTTAGCGAATCACAAACTTGATTTTAACATTCAAAATGTAGTTTATATTTTTATCAAATTACAAGCGCAAACACACATTGAAACCATGAACGTAATAAACTTAAAGCCCTCCAACATGGAACGCACTATATTCAGCGCATGTACCGAAACTATGGGGATGTTAATAGTTAATTGGGAAATGTGAAATAATTAAGTGTGGTTTAGAATTTAAGATATCTCCTAAATTGATTAAATTACACATTAAAACAATTGATTGCCATACCTTATTTGATTCCTTCTTCCATTCATGACATAGTCTACTACTGGAGTCGAACTTCTATCGGCGTTGATCATTTCCAAACAAGTAGCTGGAAAAGGAAGGCGATCCAAGACGACTACTGGACTAAGACGATTGATTTCTATTCGAATTGAAGCAGGCGTTGGAGTTGTTGGACAAAGAAATTTAAAAGGTACGGAATTAAGGTTGAAATTAGTAGCTATATTTTCCTTTACTTTTCCCAACGGGTTTTTCTGATCCGCAGGTTCCTCTAGCTCTGTAATTAAGAGCATTTCTGATTTATTTGATTGATTGGTGGGTAGAGATTTTGCCTCTACCTTCGGCAATATATTCAATTCTGTTTTCGTGCAAGACTCTAGTATTTTAAAATCACTTAAAGGAGGGTATTCGAGCTTAGTATCCGGATTCAAACGAGGCACTTCTATCTTAATTAAGTTTATGGCCGACCCTGTTGAATGAGCATTTCCAGTTTCCGAAACGTTTGAATTTGATTCTGTATTCTCAGACATACTTCTGCACTTATTATGTACTGGCGTCTTCTAAATAAGTAGCAAGGGATAAAGTTGCTCTAAATTATTGAAGTAATATGAAGTGTTTGATAGCTGCGAATACAAATCTATACTATTTGGATCACCATGTAATGAAACATTATTCTTCTTCTTCTTTTGTATAAATTATTCTCCTGGAACGAAAGAAAAAATAATTATAAGCCAACCCCACATAGCAGAGTACATCCCTGGGACGTCCCATTTAGATCCCATTACCGTCAGAATGGTAGTGCTCCCATAGCGTTGTCCTAAGGATGTCCGTGGGATAACACTGTGGGCAATACAAACAGTTCATCCCGTATGGATGTCCCCCGGAAAGCCATGCGGGATTACCTACCTGGAGTTTCTATAAATTAAATCGACCTTACCATTATTATTATTTAATTAATTATAACTATACGAAGGATATGCCTTCGTATAGTTATACGAAGGATTAATTATAACTATACGTACCATGGATGTAAACGGGACTTAAACAGGACGTCCCGATATCCTTCCAGGAGATCCGTCAGATATCCCTGGGACGTCATTTTGCTATGTGGGACTCGGCTGCACGGGACTGACAAGTATTTTTGCTTAAACTTATATTTGATAACAATAATATACGTAAATGGAAAATTAGTACATACACTTTAATCTTCACAGTCACGATAATGCTTTCCCCTATGAAAACAGTAAAATAGTACTTAAAACTTCTATAGAAAATATAAAAAAGGTAATTCCACATAAAAACGACCAAAAGGGGTTGCCACTACTTTTCCGTAAGATGTGAAGCGCTGGTCAGCAAGTGCCTGTCCCATGGATGCAAATAAGTGAAAATCAGAAGGCGCCAGGTCTGGTGAGTAAGCCGCATACGGAAGGATTTAACAGCCAAACGTCGCAATCGTTTTCTTGACCGGTTTTGCTGTGTGGGAGGGTGCATTATCGTGAAGCACAATCACTTTATGTTGTCTTTGGTCATATTCTGGTCGGTTTTCAGGCAAAGGTTGATGCAAATCGATCATTTGTTGTCGGTACCGTTGGGTATTAACGGTTTCAGCAGTTCGTAATAATCACTCCCTTCTGATCCCACCAAACACAAAGCACTGTCTTCCGTCAATAGGGATTTCGTCTTGCAGTCGATGTCGCCGGTTCTCCTGGAGTTACCCATGATCTTTTACGCTTAGGATTCTCGAAATAGGTCCACTTTTCGTCACCAGTCACAATTCCATGGAGAAATGATTTGCTTTTGTACCTGGTGAGCAGAATTTCGCAAGTGGTTTTTCGGTTTTCCTCCTGTCGTTCAGTCAATGCATGTGGAACCCATTTGAGCGTTTGTTGCGTTTAAGCGTCATTCTCATCCAACCAAGCTTGCAATTCGCTGTCTGTAAAATTTTCGATGGTCTTCCACGTTCTTCGTTTCTCACATCAAAATCGCCTCTTTTTAAATTTTTTAAACCACGCATAGCACTGTGGCTTACCAAGAGCATGATCAGCGTAAGCTTCGACAAGCTTGCGATGCGATTCTGCAGCAGTTTTCCTCAAATGGTAATAAAAAGTCAATGCTGTTCGCAAATCGTAGTTTGTAGGTACAAATTGCGCCATGTTCAGCGCTATTAAACATTACACTACTACATGAAACTTGTCTGGTTGTGAGTTGCAAATCGTTATCAGCAGCTAAAACAAGCGAGGGGCGCCAAGCACGCAGTTTTACGGTAACCACAGTGACAGCTAACGCCGTCTATGCACAAATACCGGTTTCATATTTACACAGCTGGTAAATTAACAGAGAAACAGAAGATTCCATATAACCTAGACATAAAATTACCAGACGCGGAGAAGAAAAACACATCGAATTTATTACTTTATGACCATTTTTCGTCTTTGGGTCAGGCTGGGATGTGCTAGGTACAATGGTGGAAATGCTATAGGGTTTTATTTAATGTACTATCCCGGCATTCTCCTATTGAAACTAAGAACGAGACTGGAAAACATGTTTGAATTGTTAGGCGTCGGGTATGAACACACCCGCATAGCCCTTGCGGATTCGAAGTTTGGAAGGTTACGAGGAGATTTATGTAAGTTTATCGTACTAAGTTGGGAATTTCGATAAAAGGGCTAAAAGATATTTAAAAGCTTTAGAAAATACACATCAAAAAATATAGATGAGTGTCTAGATTTCAATGACCATTCAGTTCTCTAAATTATAATCACATGAAGATCACCTATCCTATATAGATCACCTATCCTATATAAAAATATAACCAAATATCAAAGTGAGGATGAAGCTGGGCCTTGGTAAAGCTACCCTACTATAGAAGTCTTCTATAGTAAGACTTAATTGGACAAAATAATGCTAGCCCAGAAAATAATACGTATCAAGTAGAAGTGTAACCGATTAATCTAAGTAATGTTAATTTTACGAACAAAAGACAGAAACAAACATTAAATTGGATTCTTTTGTTACGAAGCCTACTGTAAGGCAAAATGCCATAGTAAGGAAAGGAGAGTGTTCTATGGCGTTATCTGCCGCTGGATAATTTAGTATGAACCACATTAATTTAAAAAAAAATATGTAAACCTCTGTCGAATTTTCCATCAGATTTATTGCAGCCTGGAGATAAGACAGCGTCCGAAAGAGATCATAAAATTATGGTCTCCAACGGAGCTTTTTAACACTGATGAACACACATATTTGGAGCTGATTCTCAGGATATCGACGGAAACTTGAAGGGGCACGAGACAATATACACAATTCTCGGGATTGCATCGAGAAGCGAATGGTACACTCCCCTGATTTTTTTCCTACACGATATCCCACTTAATCGAATATTTTTGGCAAAATATCATACGATACTGCGAGGAGAATGGACGACCATTAAATAATTACTGTCGAAGGAAACAATATAGAAACGGAGTAAGTTGCAAATGTTATCAACAGAAAGGCAGGAGTTCCTGTCGCAGACTTGAATTACCAAAAGAGAAACTGGAATGGAAAATGCCAAGGTTATAGAACGAAATTTTATACAAGGATATAAATAATCTCAATACAATAGTAGTAACAACTACTGCAACAGAGAAAGAAAGAATAGTTACCCAAACCCTGGAAACAGAATGGATAAAAACAACCTTAAGTCCTCCTAGAGAGATAAGGAACAATATGATGACCAATGTCTAACGAAAAGAAGAAACACATCCCTGCATTGCTATTAACAATATATCAAAGTAAAGGTGGAAGTTTGACAGCCAGTTGAACTCATCCAGGACCAGTAAAATCAAATCACCATATACTGGTAAAAAACTTTAAGTCACAGAGTCATTAAAAAAAGAAAACACCTTAAAATTTCACGGTATTCCCAATATCAACTGAAGAGAAGTCCAAATTATGAAATATATTGTAAAGGCATAAGTACGTCTTCAATAATAGTTTTGTAGTAATAAACAACATCTAAGAAATTGAAAATTCAAGAAAAAAGCCGTGATCAGAGCTAAGCAATACACAATAGTGGAAAGTTCAAAAAAAATGAGGTAATCTAAAATAAATGTTTAACTTGGGACATAATTGAGCTATCAAAAACACGCATGTCTTAGATAAGCGTTAAATAATTGTCATTGCTTTGTACCTTAAAATGTTAAACATCGGATACGAAATTAAAATTGTGTAGGTAATTTTATAGCCTCTAAATATACCCATTGAGCAGTTAGTTTACAAAATTCGACTTATTCAAGTATTAAGATATCATATCGACCATATACAGCATTTCAATTTCTAAAGGATTTCCTATGGCTTAGTCAGTGCTGTAGAAAGCACACCTAGAAAATAAGGGCGAACGCCTGTTCAAAGTTCTCGCTTACTCTAAAAATGTACGGCTAAATATGCCTTATATAGAGAAATACTTAGAAATAAAACCGGTATATGTTAAATGTTTCTCACCTAGAGTATCACGGAATTATAATAAATTCATCACTTTCATAAATTTCTGAACGTTTAAGGATCATGCTAAAATAACATAAATTTCTAGATTTTGTATTTCTTACGAACCATAAAAATATTAATTAATTGAAAAGTTACTTAAAGCAAATTCAAGATGCACACGTTATCCTACAAGCAGAAAAATAATGAATGTGTAGTTCGCTACAATATTATAGCATAATTCTATGCTTCTGAGAAATAATATTATATCGCTAAATGGGATGGACTTTAGATAAACCCTCGTCAGTTACCGTATTTTAGGTTAGGTGCGTCACAATAGTTAAGTTAAATTGTAAAATAGTTGCTTCAATTTCCTTTTAGATTTTCTTAATGTCTGATGTGGGTGAGTTGGGTTAAGGAAAGTCATTATGGCATTCCGAAAAGTATGATAAAATAAGCAACATATAAAACGACAATACAAATCGAAAATATCTATTAAACAAAAACAAAAGATGCAAAGTAAGATATCTACTTTAAGTTTTGTTTATTTTTTTAAATATTCGGATAAGTTACATTAGTTAGGGCCACAGTAACTTAATTGAGTTACTGTCAGCCGTCTTAGGTTAGCTTAATATTAGGTAGGCTTATTTATTTGTTTGTGCGCCTTCAACAGACAAGTACATGTGCAGTTAAAGAAGGAATATAGAATTTATTATTAAAAAATACTCTATAATACACATATGAATTGAAAGACAGATATAAAAAAAGAAACTACATACACTTGAGGTATGGCATCCAACTGTTCTAAAAACGACAGATCTTCGGAATTCAGAAGACCTTCCATTTAGGTCCTCGTTGCCACCTCATTCTTTACATAACAAATTTTATATAATGGTACAAAGATAAAAATAGACTATACTATGAAGGAACAAGTACAATTAAATATGATTCATAATCAGCCACAAATAAATATATACTGTATATACTGTATGTTAATTATAGTATGTCAAGTTATTACAGCATGTGCTCCAAATAAAGAAAATAATTAAAATTCTACTATGGGGATATCATCTTTCCTTTTAGGATTGTACTACACAATTCCGGCTCACTTCTATAAGTCCTCCGATTCTGTTGCAGTATTTGTCACAGTTACGTAATCAGTCGTAACTGTGTATGTCTATAATCGTACAAGATATGTAGGTAGGTGTGCATTAAAATTCCCATCACTCATGGAAGTTTGTTGCGTATACAAATTCAGATATTATTTTAATTTACTAGATTTCATAGTAAATTCACTTAATATAATCTAACCTTTTGGCGAAAATACAAACGGCTGAAAGAGAATAAGCAAAGAACATGATCAAAGGGGATTACCCTGAATGTCCACATATTCTGTTTCCATGGGACAATATGAGATTATTATAATGTGATATTATAATAATGTCGTATGTCTACTGTAAGAAAATTCTTGCAGAAGGAACATTTGAAATGATAGGTTGACGGCACCAATTTCCACACACTTAAGGACAATTCTGAATTTGGTGGAATGTAAGTCCGCAAAACCGATATAAAAATAAACATTTGATTAAATATATAACTTGATATTCAAGTAACGTATTAACGCTCTCTAAAACGAAGAAACATATAATTGTAACTAGTAAGAATAATAAAACTGATCAGATAGAAAAAATGCGTTTCCAGCCGCGGGTTACCAACAACTGGCTGCTAAATTCCAGTATATGTGCTCAGTTCTAAGTCTAACTAACTAAAAACATATAACATAAATAAAGGAAATTCAAACAGAATAATATAGGGTTGCCACATTTTGTAAATGAAGAACCGGAACATTTCAGGCTTGCACGTATATATATGACCGCCGATGTAAGTGGTCATACATAAAATGTAAGCGGTCAGCGAGGATGGTGAGATGTGAGTTGAAACTAAATACTAGACTTGAGAGGAAGAAGTTTATCAGAGGAAAACCGCCAGTTTTAGATCTAGTAAATCTATCGAAAAACAGACATTCGAGATGAAACTAACAAGGGAAGGATTTGGGTTGGAACAGGAATTGTTTGATAAAATTTCATATATGTATTTGTATCCCGATGCTGATAATGCAGGCTAAGGCTTCGTTTGTCCGCTAGAGGCCGTCAAAGTTTGGAGCAAGGGGAAAACAGTAGCGACAACGACTCCCGTAGTTTCCGTTTGAACAGCATTTTTTTTATAAGACTTCATATATATATATTCGTATCCCGAATCTGATAATGCCTACGACGTAATTTGACCGCGGAAGGCCGCGTTTGTCCTTTACAGAGCGTTAAAGTTTGGATCAAGTGGAAGACAGCCCGGGCAACCGCTACGACGAATCCCGCAGTTTCAGTTTGCAACAGTTATTACGAAAAATATGTACATGAACATACCTAACAGTGCTGACGAAGACTGTAAAGCCACTACAGCGTGTAGCAAACAGTTTGTCAGATATAGGCCAGTCTTCACAAAATATAAGTGAGGTTTTCCTACAATGTGAGTAAAACAGAAGGGAGAATCTCAATGGGCACAAGGACAAAAAACACACAAGAACAACCTTCAAAGTCACACTCCAGAAATGATACGAATCTTAGAAAAATCTTAATTTCGGGGATGGGGTTCGGATCCCCCCCCCCCTTCTACGTACGTACCTATCAGTAACTGTCAGAAAATTCAAGAGTGGAAAATAAAGTGGCATTTGACACCGTGTCTATGGAGTGTGATTTTAAAGATTGCTCTGTATGGCTGTTTTGATTGTCCCTTCAGTTTTATTCATTTTGGGGAAAAGTCTAACTTACATTTGTGAAGACAAGTACTGACCTATACCTGCCAAGCTATTTGTAACACGGTATTGTGGCTTTTCACTCTTTATCAGCATTGTCAGGTATGCCTATGCATACATTCTAGTGTTTAAAAAAAAACGGAAAAATTGAGTGCCGAAAAAAAAACAATAAAAAAACTTGTTTAAAATTTTTTCGTGCTACTTTGGCAAAGAACGTTTCTTTTACTATTGCGGGGTCCCTGACAACATTTTATGATCAATGAATTAGTTTAAAATGTTAGTTGATGTTAAAAACATATATACAGACAAAAAATTCGCAATGGGACTGCGTCTGACAAAGTTTTGAAGCATTATGCGTTTTATGGGTCTGAGCCAAAGGTGCCTAAGGGCCAGAAATGAACAGTACGTTTCTTTCATGTACAAGGGTGCTTATGAGATATATTGCATCCCAATGTAGATTAAAAGTTTTTGTATATTTTTAACGTAAGATCATTTAATTGTACTAAATCTAAACAACAAATACATTAGGTCTGTTAGGTAGTAAATATTGGTGATAAAAACGCAAAAAAAAACAAACAAACGATTTCGTCAATAAATCCAGTTTTTTTTTGCTTCGTGGAAAAAACACATTATTCCTGTGGTTTTTTTTTTCAAAAATTTCCGTTTTTTTCCCCAGTCTTTAAAACAAAAATACATTCTGAGTAACATATGCATATCCGAAGCAAAACTGTGGGAGGCGCTGCAGCGGATGACCGGCTGTCTTCAACTTTCTCCAAACTTTAACGCCCTACAGCGGACAAACGTGACCTCAGACGGTCGAATGATTTTGCAGGCATAATCAGCATCCGGGGTCGAATACAAATACGAAGTCTTATCAAAAAATCTTTCTGCAAGTCGAAACTACGGGATTCACTGCAGGTGTTGTTTTCCCCTTGCTTCAAATTTTAACGCACTGTAGCGGACAAAAGAAAGGCTACCCGGTCGAATTTCTTTACAGACATTATCAGCATCGGACTACAAATACATATACGAAGTCTTATCAAAAAATTCCTGTTCGAACCAAAACCCTTCCCTTGTAAGCCACAGATTCAAAGCACTGGACGAGTGAGATGACAAAGAAGATATGAAAGCAGAAAGAAAATACTGACTGAGACAATAAAAGATACAGCCAAGGAAATAGCAGCAATAAAAAGAATAAGAGCAAATTCTCAGAAGAAACTAAATTCTCGATGAAGAAGAGAAAGAAAAGAAGAGGAAAATGAGATAGAGACGATTGAGAACATAGAAATAAACTGTTAGAAATAACATAAGCGAGGATGTACGTATATACAACGAAAATACAATCGAAGAAAATAAGAGCCTGAAGAAAAACAAAAGAGCAACTCATGATAGGGAAGAGGCAAATAATTGCTTTTAAGAGACCAGACGGGACCGTAACCAGAAATGAGGAGGAAATTATTAAAATATTTGAAAATTTCTACAAAGAATATTATTACTCCGAAGAACTAGGAAAGAAGATACAGGACAAAGTGACGTAAAGATTAGAGACGTAAAGAAATAAGTGGATAAAGTACTTCGATGGATGAACGGAGATTCACCAGGAGAAGATGGATTCAAAGCAGAGGTGTTTAAATGGGGAGGTGAAAAGATGAAAGAACTTGTTAAATTATTCTGTATGTGTCTGACAAAAAGAGAAATACCCTCAAGTTGGAATAATACTAATATTATTTTACTGTGCAAGAAAGAGGACAAAGGACGGGTCGAAAACAACAGACCAATTAGTCTATTGTCAGTTCTATACAAAATGTTCACCAAGGTTATTTTGAATCGTATTGAATTGAACTAGACTTAGATTTTAACCAGGGAAAGTAACAAAAAGGCGGATATATTCGTGGATTTAGCACAATGGACCACATACAAACACTGAATCAAGTTATGGAAAGGAACAATGAATATGAACTTCCACTATGTCTGGGGTTCATAGATTTTGAAAAAGTTTCGATTAGGTTTCCTTGGCAGCAGTGCTTAAATCACTTGAACGTCAAGGCATCGAAAGTGCATACATTACGTTACTGTGAAACATTTACTCGACTGCCATATCTGTGATTAGATTGCATCAAAAAGTGAAACAAATTAAATTTGGAAATGGGATAAGGCAAGGATATTCAACTTCTCCAAAGCGAATTTCCCAAAATTTAAACTTTGATAAAGTTGGAATAAAAATAAATGGCGAATATCTTCATCGCCTACGATTCGCTGATCATACAGTCCTGTTTGCTTCAAGTGCAGAAGAACTACAAACCAGAATAGAAGAACTGAAAAATGGGTTCGAAAATAGGGCTTAAAATTAATTTAACTAGAACAAAAGTAATGTACACTCAATGTGTTGCAAAGAAGGAAATACAGATCAACCGAGAGACATTAGGCTTAGTTGATGAGTAAGTTTACCTAGGGTAGCTCATAACATGGAATGCCAAGTTGACTTATGAAATGAATAGAATATGTAAAATGGCGTGGAATTCGTGGGGATGCGTCGTTGGACCAACACTTCGTACGACCAACAGCCTCTCAAGCAGCAAGAACCGGCGTACGACCAACACCCCAGGGCAAAAATCTGTGTTGGTCGAACGCCGTGTTGGTTAAACGCCGTGTTGGTCCAAGGCCGGTACTTCGAAGTGTTGGTATCATGCCGGTGTTGGTCCAACGCAGTGTTGGTTCTACGCAGGTGCTCAAAAAAATAATTTAAGATCATATTTTTTATTATATTTTTAGGTTTTATATATCTGGGGCGTTGTCAATTTTATTGTTGGTCCAACGCCGTGTTGGTTCAACGCCGTGTTGGTCCAACGCATGTAACCATTGAAGCTAGAGTTTTTTACATAAATTATTATCACATAATTATTTCAATATTATCAAGATTTGTGTTTTACCGTGTTGGTCGTATGCCGGTTATTATTGTTGGTCGAACGCCGTGTTGGTTCAACGCCGTGTTGGTCCTACGCCGTGATGGTTTCGTGTTGGTCCAACGCCGTGTTGGTTCAACGCCGTGTTGGTCCAACGCGTGTAACCCGAATTCGTTTGGAAGACTACACCTTACTGTCAGAAACAAATTTCCAATGACAATTGAAAGGATTCGCGCATACACAAAGGTATTGGGTGTAATCTAGACAGTGAAGAATTTGAAGTGGAGAGGGAAGATGGACGACAAATGTACTGTATTGGACTGCTAGAGAAAAAGAACGATCGGGGCGACGTTTAAATGCAAGATGGGCAGATTAAATCAAGCGTTTTCAGGACCTACATGGATCAGGATAGAAATAGACCAAAATAGGTGGAATGAAAAGGGAAAGGTCTTCATCCAGCAGTGGATAGAAAAGGATACGACAACTCCGCTGGTCTAGTGGTAACCGTCGCTGGCTGCTAATTGTGGGGTCCTGGGTTAAATCCTTGGCTTTGCCAAGGGATTTTTTTTCCAAAGCGAGGTGTGGAATGGTGCCCACCTAGAATCGTGATGCAATTGGTGAGCTGCTGAGAATAAATGACAGTGGATATCACAGTTTGAGAGCGTCTCCTCTCCCAACACATCTAGTCAGCGTGGGAGCAGTAGACCAAGTAGTGAATTGAATTATTGTTACTGTGAATTATTATAATTATATATCTATTCAAATAGGATGTTGATGGATATACCATATAATTCTTATAATGTAATCCATCACCTACAACGTAATCCTTAGCCTAAGCTAATCTTAAATTTAACCAGAACATGCTGATATTGCTACTGGTTTACGTAATGATGGAACTCTCAATTAGGTCATTCGATGTACATTTAATCGTTGCTTCAATTCCTGACTTGTATTTCTTTAAGAACATATATCACAGATAATATAATGTTCTAGGCGTGGAAAACCTAAGAATGTTTGTTCATTAGTGTCCTGTAAACAAATAAACTTCACTCGTAAATTTCGCCATAAGCAAACCAAAGTTCACGAAAATTCGGCACGATGTTATGTGGTTAAATATAAAAATATCTTAGTTACATAAAGGAGGCAATGACTAAGTTAAACATTTACTTCACTTAAACATTTATTCAGCCTATTATTTAGTCAACAAAACTGTTACCCGCACAAGATTCACACAGAAAACGGTTTCCTTCACTCGAACCAAAAGATAGAAAATTCTAGACGGATGCGAAAACTTAAAAAAAAATCGGAATCCATTCGCTAATCCAGGACCTTTTGGGAGGGTGATTAGGGAGTATTACTGCCTTGTAATCAATGGGTACCGGGTTCGATTCCCCGTTGAGATACAAAAGCCCACGTTAAACTATAGGTCCCGTCTTTATTCATCTGATGGAAAGGAATGACAAACTACCATCATTTCACTTGCCCAGGAACCTTCAAGTCTGACCCTGCCTTTGGGTACATCACCAATTACTGTCAACAAATATTAAAGTTAGGAGAAAAGGTTGAGAGTTGAATATTGATCACCTATACCTAGCTTTTTTTTTTGAGAAAACGGAAAAATTGAGTGCCGAAAAAAAACGTGTTTTTCTTTTCAATATTTCTTGCTATTTTGGAAAAGAACGGTTTTTTTTACGATTACGGGGTCCCTGACAACATTTTATGGTCAATGAATTTGTTAAAATGTTAGTTGATGTTCAAAACATATATTTAGAAATGAAAATCCACAATGGGACTACGTCTGACAACGTTTTGAAGCATTTTGTAAGTTTTTTGGGTCTAAGCAAAAAATGCCTAAGGGTCAGACATGAACCGAACCTTTCTCTCGTGTACAAGGGTGCTATTAAGGTATATTGCATTTCTAATGTAAATTGAAAGTTTTGTACATTTTTTAACTTAAGATCATTTAATTGTACTAAACCTAATCAACAAATGCATCAGGTGTGTTAAGTAGTGGATATTGGTGATGAAAAGGTAAAAAAAAATATTTTTTAAAAACTTCAGGTTTTTTCCCAGCCTTTAAAACACTACCTACACCCCACTCTGTGATATTTCCCCACCGTGGCCGAAAATTGGTTCCATACATTAATGTTAATTCAAGTTAGGAGTCATAGTGGCTCTGTACTCGGCCTAAACCAAAGTTTTCAGTAATTTAGTCACGCAATAACTGCCATAATATTCAACAAAATATTTCAATTTGCTTATACTGTAATAAAAAATATTTCCTGTTTCAACGTTTGTACATTTATCAATTGCTAATATCCGTGTGTTGATTTTGAAAGGTTCATGAAATTATAGCTGAACATCCTCTACTTACTAACGAATGGGGATCGAATGTGTGTGTTTACCATTTGAACAGTAATTAACTGAGTCTCACAAAATTTGAAACAGCCAACAGAAATACAGCCTCCTCCTGAATATCAAAACGGTTTACTAGAAACATGAATTCAGCCATACAGATTCCTCAGAGCCTTATTTACTTTCAAAGCTCTAGTAGCAGAAACTAGGTCTTGGCCGGAAACTGGTCCCACCACCTTAGTTTTCGTCTTTGTAGAGTAAAAGCTGCTTATTTTCTACTTCATTATTGCTACGGGATTCAGAACTAATTTAACTCAATTCTGTTGATTCTGTCTTTAGAACACCATTATCATCTTTAGAACACCAATTCGGTCCAGCAATTTTCACTGTTTGTGACATTTCTCACATATAAGGCCATCAAAATTATATTATTTTACTTAAGGTTAAATTTTTTAAGGTACCGATTTGGGACCTGTTGTAAAGTATAACTACAACATGGCTTACGCATAGACGCTGGAAAGATATGACAATACATAAAAAATTTCAGACCCGCATGGCGAGTCGAAAATTTCATGAATCGATACTCCTAATGAAACTGACATAACTATTAATGTTCAAATAAAAATATTTCTCGGGCTTTAGCAGCTGATATGTAAATATTAAAATACACGTGAATTGCATTCAAGTTGTTGTTTCTCCGATAGCACTTAGAAAACAACCTTTCCTGAAAAAAAAAAATATGTGAGTATACACTTTGAAACGTAGATCAGAAGATAACGTTACTTGAAATGAACCTTTGTACACTATCTAAAAGTTTATTTCTCGCTTCAAAATATTTGAAAAGAATCAAACATAGCTTGCTTCCCTCCCCTTTTTATATAGAAAACTAAGACAAATTTGATGTTCCTTTAAGTGCGTCCTGTGAAGTATAATCATTAATGCAACATAACTACAAACAATAATGTAGGAAACAAGTAGACAAAACTAACATACATACCTCGATGGTTGAAGAATTAGTTGGCAATACTTTCCAATACATTCCAATACAAAGTTTTGGTTTTTGACTTAGTGATGTACAGGCCGGGGAAAAAAACGGGCAATGTGCTTGTATTCCATGCTACAAAAAAAAAAAAAAAAAAAGTTTATTTTTTTTTTTGCTATACTACAAATACTATTTAGCAGATATTTTGTGGCTTTCGCCAAATTTAGTTTAAAATTTGTCGAATGTAATGTATTTCCAGGCTGTTACTACTTATTAACGCTTAGTATATTCTTAACAAAGACGTTTAGGACTCACCAATATTTTTCGCCACTCTGCCCTGGATTTCGACTTTCAAGTTGACCACATGAGCTAGTGTTAACATTAGGGATGTTAAAATTTGTTGGTGACCACAAATTAACAACTTTATTAAAGAAATACATTTGATGACGGATAATTTCTTCATGCATGTATTTACAGATGCTTATCAGAATAATGGAAACACCTGAACGATAGTGCAACTTACTAGATTAATATGGTGTCGTGCCACCTTTCGCCTTCAGAACAGCCTTGATGCGACGTGGGATGGAGGTAAAGAGGTCGTGAATGGTAGCAAGTGGAATATTACACCATTCCTCGTGCAGGGCATCGGCCAGTTCTGTGAGAGAGGATGGAGGTGAAAATCGTCGCCGGAGTCGTGTTTCCAAGATGGACCACAGATGTTCAATTATGTTGGGCGGGCCAGGGGAGGTGTTGAACTTCATCCCGATGTTCCTCAAACCACGCTGCAACAACTCCAGCTGTGTGAATGGGTGCATTATCATCCTGGAATATGGCGTCATTGTCCGGGAACAACATCCGGACCATAGGATGCAAGTGGTCTCCTAAAATTGCGACATAATCGTTGGCAGTGATGCGTCCGCGAAGTGTGACCACAGGACCCAATGAAAACCATGATATTGAGGCCCACAGCATCACCGTGCCGCCGCCATGTTTCACAGTTGGGCGGAGACACTGCAGATCATACGCTTCTTTGGGCGTTCTCCACACATAAACACGGCCCGTGGTTTGGAATAGGGTGAATGGTGACTCATCCGACCATACCACACGTTTCCAGTCGTCAACGGTCCAAGTTGCATGGTCGCGGCACCATTTGCGGCGTGCTAAAGCGTTCTGGTCCCTGATGAGAGGTTTGGCCCGTGCAACACGACCCCGGAAGTTCATGTCATGTAATTCGCGGCGGACTGTGATTGTCGAAACAGGTTGGGGGAGGTGCTGATTGAGTTCCTCCGTCACTTGCGCCGCAGTGGCACGACGGTTCCGCGTGACAATGCGCTTTAATACCCGGCGTGCCCTGTCACTGATGCTTTTCTTCCGCCCACTGTTCCGCTTCCCCGATGTGGTTTTCCCGTGTGTTGTGTAGGCCGTCATCACCTTCGACACTGTCCCTGGCGACACACCTAACACACTAGCCACTGCCGTCACACTCACTCCACATAACCGCACACCAACAATTTGCCCTCTTTGAAACTCTGAGAGATCTCCCATTTTACACTACCTTCGTCTGCTGCAGCCACTGCACACTCCGGTTCCAGGACGCCTGACGTAGTATGGAGACCGACCTAACACACCACCAGCAGCAGTCCGGCGCTGCGGTCGCCACGACACCACTGCCAACCCATACATCTGACGTGTTGCCAACTACAGGTGTTTCCATTATTCTGATAAGCATCTGTATATATTAAATACTAAAACTTATTTTTGCTACATAAACGGGTTTCTCCCCTGTGTACGCTATATAGTTTATACAGATCGCAACATGGAAAATGCATTTTTGAGTAAACGTCAGCACATGCTCAGTTTTTGAGCCAGAAACACCCAAATGTGTCTACTTTCTAGGCATGTTTGCATATGACGTAAAATCTCTACAAATAATTACATATATTAACACTGTACCCAAGAAATTTATTTGAGCTTTCTTGATTAAAGAATGCAATTTCGAGAAAATGAGTATGCTTGTCTATACATCTCTTACTTGAGATTAAATTTCACGTGCAAATTTCCTCTATGGCACAGCCCATCGGAAATAAACTTAGCTCAAGGACAAAACTTGGACAATAAAAATTTGATTGGGGAAGCTGGGGCACAGATGAGAAATTGTTTTTATTTTATTTTTTCCTTTTCTCTCATTCCTTATATATTAATTTTATTATTTGGTACACTAAAGAAACCTATTTAAAAAGTGGTAGAGCGTTCATCTTTGGTGCGTGGGGTTCTCAGTTCGATCCCAGCTCATGCTATGTGGACTTTCTTTCTATGTGTGGGTTTTCTCTGAGTTTTCACGTTTCCTACCACTTTCTTTATTTCAGAAATTCTCCCATTATCATCCATGTGACCTGAATCAAAGCTGCCTAAAAGACCTAAAATAAGATTCAAATTACAAATTTGACTATTATTTGCGTCGTTCGTTACAATGCAACGTCACAGTTGTAGTGGTGTTAGATCCAGATCTACGAAGTTTTACACGTTTCTTTAAATGTGCTGAATTCTTTATTACGTGTGAGCAATTGACCACACACGTGCTAATTTATAGCTTATAAAATACGATTGATTTCCAATTCCTTAAAGAAAGTTGAATTCTCTCAAATTGACCTTCACTTTTAAAATACTCTGTATAAAGGAATTGGTAATAATAATAATAAAAAATCGCACTGCTGGACAAATCTCTACCAAAATATTTGTAAGTTCTTAATTTAACATGAGAATAATCCTACCCACATAGCACATTATGTATAATATATATCTGAAAGAGGTATAGAGGGCTAGCTCATGTCTAAGGTCTGACTGTAATATCTACTGGACGTCTAATAGCTATTTGAGAAAGATATTTACCAGTGACCTCTTTTCATGTGAATGGTAGATATCTAATATACGTATATTATATTGTGTTTCATGGCGTTTGTCTTTTGTTTACCCAAGGCTTAACGGAATCCGTTTGTTCTTTGTTCGCTTGACTACTAGCGCCAACTGTGTGTCGCTGTCGTTGAACGACGACTAGGCTAGTGAAAAGGAAGATCATGACGGTGCATATTGGTTTAGGAAGAAAATAATTTAAACAAGAGGACAATTCTGGAACAGGTACGTACATGAACATTTAGTTCAGTATCAAAATAACTTTTATTTCCTTCTTTCGCTAATGTTACCCGTGTGTGTACTACTGTAACTCTTCTCTTGAATCAAGACAAAAACCGTTACTTTATGGTTGGAATATTTATATGTGTAGCACAATCTGCATCCCGGTCCGGAATTTGGTATTTCTTTAGTATATGTCGGATGATCTTTTCGCAGTTGAGCTAATTTGCTAGCCTAATACTGATCAGTAAATAACGGGACGATTTTGAATCGTTGCTCCGCATACACTGGGGAAAAAATATTCGCATTTATCTTTGATTAGTGACTAAAGGTTAGGTTACCGTATGCTTTGTCCGGACCTATATCATAGCTTAAATAAAATTGAATTTTCCTTTCCTGGATATCGTGCATTCACCCACGTGGGTCAGTGTTCTAGAACCGTTCCCAAATAACCTTTTATTCGTTAAACTGTAGAGAATTCGGTTCAGGATAAAACCGTTCGAGGCAAGTTAATATTTCGAAATATGCATATTTCTAGGCCAGCGTTTTAGATTAAAACAAGCATGCAGCTATACAAAAATGTCTGAATACAAGGTGAATAAAATTCGGGGCTACATCTTACCGTAATCCACGAATTTTAATTAGATTTTATTTTCAGTGATGACCTTTAGGCATCTATGGCTCGGATCGAGATAGGGTAGTGGAAATCATGCGGGAAGGGGTCGGCCATGGCCTAATTTGAAGGTAACATTTCTGCTTTGCTTGAAAAACTGGAAAAGCTTCAATCGGGATTGCTGGACGCTAATATATCGAACCCGGACCTTTCGACTCCAAAATAAATGTTCTACTGCACGGTATTAATACATGTAGAATTTTTATTAGGTGTGTAACTTCCGGATAATAAGAAAAAGGAGTGACACGTGAATGATGCTATAATTATCACTATTACGTGCTAATTACGTTAAGAAATGTTTCAGCATTAGAATAATAAAAAAATGCTTGTGTTTTTCCCTGCCGAATGAATGCTTGTTAATGTTGTCGACCAGTAAATTATATGAGAGTTAAGCTGGATGCCAACACGTAGGTAGAATCAGCTCATAACCCCAGAATGCTCCGTGTCATTCAATGGAGTATTGAATGTTTGGGCTTATAAGTTATGGGCCTGTTGTGACAGCCTCACGTTATATAGCTGTTTTCTTCCCAGTGGGAAACTCCATGCACCTTCTAAGAAGAAAGAACGTGTTCCAAGAGGTAATATTTTGAAGGGAATTTGTAAGTGTCTGTTTGGTACAATACCATTGCATTTGTAGAGTGAGCATATTCCCATTTTAATGAATATCTTCAAGTCCGCAAGGGGGGGGGGTTAAAAAGCAAATTTTCCAAAATATATATATCATCATATTCAGCCGTTTTCTATCCACTGCTGGATGAAGGCCTCCCCCCTTTTCGTTCCACATATCTCGGTCTGCTGCTATCCTCATCCATGTAGCACCTGAAAAACGCTTGATTGCATCTACCCATCTTACATTTGGACGTCGTCTGGGTCGTTTCTTTTCTTTAGAAATCCAATGTAGTAGATTTGTCGTCCATCTTCCATCTGTTCGTCTAGCTATGTGACCGGCCCATCTCCATTACATCTTCTTCGCAGTCGATTACATCCTCTACCTTTGTTTGTGCGCGAATCCATTCGTCTTCCTGACCCTCCTGGTTATTCCTAGCATGCATCTCTCCATTGCTCTTTGTGTGACTCTCAATCTTTGAGTTCTTTGCGCATTCAATGTCCAAGTTTCGCAGCCGTATATCATCACTTGTAAGACACATTAATTATAAGTTTTACGCTTCAGACACATTGGTAGTTTGCTTTTGAAAATAAAGTATAGTCTTCCAAATGAACTCCACGCCATTTTACATCTTCTATTTATTTCATCAGTCAACTTAGCATTCTGTGTTTAGAGCTGGCCTAGGTAAACATGCTCATCAACTATGCCTATTGTCTCTCCGTTAATCTTTACTTTCTTCTTTGCAGCATGTTGATTGTACATTACTTTTGTTTTACTTAAGTTCATTTTAAGGCCTATTTTCCAACTCTCGTTACTCAGTTCTTCCACTCTGGTTTGTAGTTCTTCTGCACTTTAAGCAAACAGGATTATATCATCAGCGAACCGTAAATGATGAAGATATTCGCCATTAATTTTAATTTCAACTTCATCCCAGTTTAAATTTTGGAACATTCTCCCCAGGACCGCGCAAAACAGTTTTGGAGAAATTGAATCTCCTTGCCTTACCCCCTTTTTAACTTTAAAATTTTATCTTTCTTGATGTAGTCTTTTCACGTTGAGTTGTTTAAGTCTCATTCTCTGACGGCAAATGTAGTGAACAAAACAATCACGGGATAAATGACGGGCCCCCGGGATAAAAGCGTCTGTGGAACCTGCGATGTTTCGTTTTTAAAGGTGGGGAGGGGCGACGACTTAAGTTTATGATATACAGTGGCAGACAAAAGTATTGGAAGAAAGCGGATTTTGCTCTAAATATTACTACAATTGTGTATATATTAAATTCAACAAACCATAAATTGGAACACAACTTTATTTCACTTAAGAAATAATTATAACTGGAAAATAAAACTTAATGTAGTTTACAAGGATTTACAAAGGAAAACATAGTTTTATAACCCTACAAAAGTATTATAACACCTTCCATTTCAAAATCCTGATTGAGTTGTTGCTCCACATAACTCTTGAAATTGTCTGTGGCATTAAATGAACATATTTCTTAGTCAATCTCATATTTTCATAAGAAACTGCTTCAGTTCTATTCTGATTCTGACTTAATGTTGTCTAGCCCTGTTTTCCGGTTCATTCTATCTATTCTCCATGGAATTTAAATAAGACCTCTGACGTAGGGTCTTCAAAGTGTAAGGTGTGTTCCATACAATCCACTGCGGAACTATTTCTACACTCTGCCTCGAGTAATTGTCTTGCTGGAAACAAAATTCATATTTCCTAAGCCCAATTTCTCAGGATTTTCTTTAACATTTTCGTGCAAAATGTATTTACACTTTAGAGTATATTCAAATGTAGCCATTGTGTATTTTATAAATAAAAGTTCCACATCGTTAAATTTTTGGACATCGTGCTTTTGGTAAGACATGCATGTTGCTTTCATTGTATATGAAGTGTGTTGCTGTAATATGTGTAGACTGTAGACGTGAACTTGTACCGTGAAATGCTTTTATTGAAGTTCTTCCTACTTATCTGTAATTTTTCTTTCAGCCAATTGATAGCTACCATGAATTGCAATGATAAACCATGCAGTGATGTGAGAAAGTATAATATATATTTCTACGTAAAATAAAATCAGCACAAAACCCAGTTTGGGGTAAAAGGAAGAGTGACGCATGAATTCTACTCACAAAAAAAGTGATATCTATTTTGCGAGTGACTTCCTTTCTGTCACTATGGTGAAAGTATTGCCTTTGTAATAAAATTAAGAGACAGTATCCTTCCGAAATAGTGACACAAAGAAAGTCACTCGCAAAATAAATATCACTTCTTTTGTGAGTAGAATTTTTGCGTTACTCTTCCCTTTACCCCAAACGGGGTTTTGTAGTGATATCACTTATTTTGTAAGGCTGCCTATAAGAAAAAAAAAGACTAACACGAGCCATCTATGCCGATGCTCCTCTCTCCTGCACACGCGCTATAACGTGTAGGAGACACGTGCACTGTAAATACAACGGAGAAACAACATCTGCGAGGTTGATTCAGTGGCCTGGTGGTTAAGGCGTCGAGTTGGTAAACAAAAAAGCCCTGGTTCGAGTCCCGGCGAGGTTAACACTAGATTTTCCTTTCAGAATAGATTTTCATGTGTTTATATTCATTATTAATAATTGCTTTCCTGCATTTTACGTACAGTACATTATCTTAAATGATTGACCGTGGCGAAGTGGAGGTTAGGTGGTTCGGTCATGTAAATTTTCAAAATTTATTTTTATGATTAATATTTTTTTCTTGCATTATTCGTACATTTTCTTAAATTACTGACCATGGGAACGTGGAGGTTAGATAAAATTAGGTACGGTCATGTATCTTTACATTTTTCTCCTTTACGTCATGCCCAGATGAGTGGAGCAACGGCGGAGAGTGTTCTCCGTACGGGCTCGTATTTAAAAAGTGGCACGTGTCACTATGGCGGAAGGATACAAGATCGATTTTGCTCCATGTCTCGAAAACCGTAACTCCTATAAAAAATCTAAGCTTGGATTTACCCTCAGGACCCGCAATGGACCCCTAACCCCACCCACCCGGTACCACCTATTTGGGGCTAAAACAAAAAGACACACAGAATGACGGACATACCTTTCTATCATTTGTGAAAATTTTGTGATTCGGTTAAAAAAAAGTCGTAACTTTTGAAACGTATTGAAGTGTAGAATAAGATCCAGTAAGTTTCGGCCGCCTATATGGTCTGGGGTCAGTGCTATCCTAAAAAATGTGAAATTTTGATATTTTTTTTAAAGCGCCTTAGGGGGTCCCAAGGAGATCTTACCGACCCATTTCCCTCCCCCCTCCGTGTCTTATTATTGGAAAGAGCTTTCAAATGTAAATTCAAGCATCAAAATCGGACTTATACTTCGGTAGATCCGAAACTAACTGTATACTATCTGAGTGCCGCTAAAACTGCCGTTCTTCATGATATGTGCAAAAAATAAATAGAAATTAAAACAGGGTTTCCACTGACCTCTAAAGAAAGAACCAGATTGGCGCCCTGGTCCCACATCTCTGCAAATAACACCTTAGCTGAACGTGTCAAATCGTCGCTCGAAACACAAATTGATGTAACTAAAAAGTTGCATTTTTATAGATTCACGGCCAAAATTTGTATCCTCGAATGGTCTCTAGATGCTTGTGGAGTAACAAATTGAATAGGTCTAGGTTCATTACAGATACATATAAACTACAACATAAGCCCTAACTTAAAAAGAAAAAAAACAAAAAACAAGCGAGCACAGTTTGACATAAATAGAGTTACGAAGTAATGTATTTTTGGTTTAAGCCTCTCCGTGTTTGAAGCAAGGAATTAAAAGTTAGCCGTACATTCGAAATCGCATGATTTTATTTCATATTTAATGTGCTGTAGTTCATTAAGCCTTATGTTAGGGACAGCGAAGCGAAGTTCTAGATCGAGGAAGGAATTCCACTTCTTCTCCGAAGTAAACCCCTGGTTATATATTTTACAAATGTGAAACAGCGAAACAAAAAACTGTTTAGTATTAGTCGAAAGTTCTTGTTTACAATACTAAAAATCGTAAATCACAATACAAATTAAAAATATTTCAATATAGAAACCCAGCCCATGATCTAGTTGCTACCTCAAGCTTTTCCAGAGTTTCACCAGGTAAAAGTAGGGATGACAGCTGGACAAAGACTCTGACAGCTATCTTTCCCATCCCTCATCCCTGGCAGAGTACTCTCCAAGGAACGTCATTCCTATGACGATCCGACAACTTCAGAATTATTTACGGGGGACAGATTGAACGTACTGCTTTGGAATCCATGTTACTGTTGGTTAATTCCTTAGGACATTATCTCCATCTGATAGGAGTAAATGGAAAACCAACTATTGGTTCACCTCCCCGCCCGGTATGATACCTAGACAAAGGTCCTGGCCGCTATTTTCTCCATCCTTGGCCCGAGAGACGTCATCCTTCAGATTGGGGAGGACTCACGTCATAGTTACCTGTTGTGCCTACTAATATTCAGTTCAGTAAAAATAATTTAGAATTGCTAAAAATTGGCTTAGAGCATAGACTTAGAAGGTACTTAACGTATTAGAATTCCCACATTAAATGAGTTAACACTAATTCAAATTAAATTTCAATTTACAAGTGGCACAACAAACAAATCAAGGTAGTCGTGCGGTCTGAGCGTCTCCAAAGTCGCGGGTTTGAATCCTGCCTAGAGCAAGGATGTTTGTGAATTTTAACAAGCATTGCATTCATTTAAGTGTGAGGGGCGAAGTCGAAAGGTACTAAAAATGGCTCATACAAAACAAAGTTTACCAATGTTTTAAATATTAGAATAGTCTTCCCCGAAAATGAAAAAAAAAAAACGGTGTCAGTAGCAGTCCGATTATCTTTCTTTCTTCGTACAGGTGACCTTAGGATATTTAAAAATGCACCTTGAAAGCATGTGAAGAGGCAAAAGTAAGGAGAAGTAATAAATCCTCCTTCCTTACTTCAAGAAAGTTTCATCGGATTTTTATTTCTTGTCTTAATGTGAATTTGAGTCATAATTTGAAATATACTAAACGGCGTGTTATGGACACCTAAACCAGATTTATTATAAATCAAGAATATTAATTCTCAGAATACCACCAATTTAAACGGATTTTTTTTTTAAATCTATCATCTATATCACGTTGTGTGAGGTAAATAAAAATGACATATCATTTAAAACTCGTATACTTGCTGAGTATGTTCTATTTGTTACCATCTAGCAAAATGTCTATAAAAATACTTTATTGTACCTAAATCTAACTCTCTCTCTCTCTCTTTTTTTATTGATAAATGTTAATTCGAGGTTGTGTTGTTTCTCTCTTAGCAAAGGGCCCTATTTATATTGTTTTAAGCTCCTTTCTGTGAGCTACAGCAGCAACTATGACCTAAACCCGTGACACGGAGGAATCATTCTTCCAGTAAAGAGATGGGAAGAGAATGACCAGAGTCTCACTTGAGGTACCATCTTGATATTCGTTTTGTGAGCCTGGGGAAAGTCAGGACAGCTGCATATTTCTTTGAAACTGCGCTGCATATTTTTCCGACGTACTGCATTTCCATTGTTACATTTATTCACTTGAGTATGAAGATGATATAGTGTATGAATACTTTAAACTTAAGTGTTTTTTACATTCCGTATTGAAATTCGTGGTCAATATGTACTGTACATTTATTGTAAACATTTTCAACATTACAAATCCTCTGTATTTCAGGTGTTGTCAAGTGGATTATGAGTAGACTGAAAAGAATTGAATAAAAAAAAAAAGTTTCGCCAGGCAAAGGGAAGAGGACAAAAGCAAATGAGAGCTTCAGAGAGCAAGGATTTGCTGTTTAGAACAAGGAACATCATCATGTGCGGAATTAACTAAAAAAGAATTATCACCAGTATTAAAAGCTTTCCCACGATTTTCCATTTTTCTGGCACTCAACGAAATACAATCCATATACATTATAACTTTCTGTAATTACATTTGTGGTTTACATATACTGAAGAACTCAATTTACGTATCTTGCTAAATATATTTTCCAATCAATGATCAAGATGATGGTTGTTTTAAGACAAAAAATGTATGTGCTTTTAAATAATAAAATGTTTAATCAAAGTTTAATTATTGGACTTTTATATTAGTTACGATTTGACCACTTATCCGTTTTGGTTCTTTGAGAAAATGATGTGTTAGGGACTAGGTGGTGAAGGGCATGTTTCACGATCCATCTGATATATCTTTTTACTTTTCTGCTTGTTTCTCCCAAGATAGCGGGGAAAGTTGGTATTAAAAATTTGTAGGACGATTATTCTGCCTATAATATACTTTGTTTATATTAGAAGGAACGTTGCAAGCATAGTTGAAGAATATATGGAAAGGAAATGAAACATTCCAGAAAGTGCTGTGATTATTTTATTGTTAATGTAAAATAAATTAACTGCAGCTTTTTTATATTTTGTGCCACCCCATTAGGTAAATAGTAACGCTCACTATATTTTATCCAGGATTTTGTGTAAAATAAATTTACCAAAGTGCACGCATATTATGTGCATTACTGTACTTACTTGTTGTACTATATATTGTCCTTATTCACTTGTCGGGGGAATTACGGCCGTTGGAGAGCACACTTCCAAGAAGAATTATGAGGCGAATGCAGAAGCCAGAGCGGTACTAGCGTGGTATTCGCCTCACGAGGCAGAGGAAAACACTGAAATCTTCAGGTGGGGTGGCGGGCATAAGCATTTGTCATACAATTGATAGACATTCGTTAGTGCGTGTAGCGTGGCATTCCTCTTAATTTTTGCCCAATTTTTCGAACTTTTGAATACACACTTAACAGTATTTTAGTATACTAAAAATTCACACTCGACTAGTCTGTGCATAAACTATAGTAAGTGATGAGGATGCGTACGCACAGACTACTCGAGTGTGAATTTTTACTATACTAAAATACTGTTAAGTGTGTATTCAAAAGTTCGAAAAATTGGGCAAAAATTAAGAGGAATGCCACGCTACACGCACTAACGAATGTCTGCCAAATGTATGACAAATATCTAACTAGACATGTCTTATACATGTGGCATACGTATAAGGGTAGGACATATAAACCTGGAGTATACGTCTATGTTTTCTAGCTTAATTTTATATATATATTAGATGTATTGAACGTCTAAATCAATTAAGGAATGTCTACCAAATGTATAACAAATATCTAGGTAGACATGTATTATACATGTGGCATACGTATAAGGGTAGGACATATAAACGTGAAATATACGTCTAGTATATGTATTCTAGCTTAATTTTTCATATCTATTAGATGTATTGAACGTCTAAATCATACCTCTATTATACATATATTATACGTGTTTGTGCTATGTGGGTACTTTATGTGTAACTTAGAGAAAAATGAGCAATCCTTTTTTTTTGTTACAAAAATGACGTTTTGAGGTGACCTGTGATTCTAAAATTTAATATTCTTAACCTCAGAGTCAAATTCAATAAACCGCCTGAATGGAATTTCATGAGAATCAGATGGTTTTAAAGGATTGTTATATTTCGGTCTGTCGCCATCTTGAATTTCAAATGTCACCATTTTTAGCCTCAGAATAAAACTCAGGTCCCTTGAAACCCCCAAACATGGAACTTGATGAATATCTAGTGATCTTTAAAATAATGAAATTTTGGATTGACACCATCTTGAATTTCGAATATCATCATTTTCTGATTAGGAATCGAACTTAGCGACCCTTGAAACCTCAAGATATGGAATTTCTCGAATATGTGTTTCTTTTTCTTTAATTATGACATTTCGGACTGCTGCCATCTTGAATTTGAAAGTTCAACATTTTTAACCACAGAATTGAACTCGAGGGTCCGCTACGTTTCGGCGCCACCATTTTGGCGCAGGCTACGTTTTGGCGCTACCGTTTCGGCGCCGGTTCAGTTCGGCGCCAAAGTGAGGAAAACGGAAATTCTTAACATACCTTATGACATAGTAATGTACTTTATACTTTTACTGTCCTTTGACGACAATTGATGATCAATGAAGGACTTAAAACATTTCTTCTTGTACTCTGCTTCTAACAGTTTTGAAGCATTATTTATGTTGCACGGTCTGAGCCAAAGATGCCTAAATGACTTAAGTGGCTGGAACTTGTATGTTATGTACAAGGGCGCTAATAAGATATATTGCTTTTCTAATTTAAATATAAAGTTTTTTGTACATTTTTAACGTAAGAACTTTTACTTTTGCTAAACCTAAACAAGAAATTCATAAGATGGGGTAAGTAGTGAATATTCGAGATGAAAAAAAAAATCGTCCATAAAGTCTTTTTGGGACTGCTCTTGACAGAGTTATGAAGCATTATTTAAGTTTTCACGGTTTAGCTAAAGATGCCTAAGGGCCTCAAGAGGACAAGAAGTTTCTCTCGTATACAAGGGTGCTAATGAGATGGAGGTTGCATTCCTAATATAAATAGACAAATTAGTTACAATGATAGTTCGTTCATGTTCAAAATATAAATTTAGACAAAAAAGAGTATTGGGACTTAATTTGCCAAAGTTCTGGAGCATTATTAAAGTATCCTGTCTGAGCCAAATATGCCTAAGGGCCACAAGAGGACAGGATGTTTCTCTCGTGTGCAAGGGTGCTAATGATTTAGATGTTCCATTCGTAATATAAATAGAGAAATTAGTTAAAATGGTAGTTTAACCTCGACCTGAGATTAGACTTGAACCTCGACTTCGCCGTCGGACTTGAACCTCGACCTCGAACCTTGCAGTTTAACATGACGTTCCTATCTGCTTTATATGTATATATAAATTGTTTCAAAGGTATGCAGAATGAATTGTAATTAAATATGAAACTTATTTTCTTTGAATATAAAATAATAAATTGCGAAATTGCGCCATTACGAAATTACGAGTAGCGCTCCTGAATCCTGTTTCTCTGCTCCTCACTAGTTACGTCCCTGCTTTAGCTCTGCCTGTTTATGTTGTAAATAAATTAATTAATTAATTTTCCACAGAAAAAAACACTTCATAATTAAAATCATTTAAATAAAAATATTATATTTTTCAATTACTTACTGAAGTATAAACGTCTCATTGCATCTCTTCCATGAAAGCAACCCCTGGGTCTGTTCTGTATAGTGTTTTAAAGGCCGGGAAAAAAAACGGAAGTTTTGAAAAAAATACAGGAAAAAATTTTTTTTCCACGAAGTAAAAAAACCGTGGTTTTATTGACGATTTTTTTTGCCTTTTCATCTCCAATATCCACTACTTAACACACCTAATGCATTCAATCAGATGATCTTAAGTTAAAAAACGTACAAAACACTTGCAATTTACATTAGGAATGCAATATATGTAATTACACCCTTGTACATGAGAGAAACGTTCTGTTCCCTTCTGGCCTTTAGGCATCTTTGTCTCTGACCCAGAGAACATACATTTTGCTTCAAAACTTTGTCAGACGCGGTCCCATTGTGTATTTTTTCTACATGTATGTTTTGAACATCAACTAACCTTTTAACTATTTCATTGATCATAAAATGTTGTCCGGCACCCCGTAAAAGTAAAAAAAAAAAAAACGTTATTTTCCTAAGTAGCACGAAAAATTGAATAAAAACAAACGTTTTTTTCCTGTTCTTTTTTTCCGGCGACCAATTTTTCCCGTTTTTTTTCAAACACTACGTCTGTCGCATCTTATGGACCAAGTTTTTAATACCTCTTTAATACAATAGTTTGTTGGTGTGATTCTTAGGTAAAGCTCTGGCGCCGAAACGTTACTGCGCCGAACCGGCGGCGCCAAAACGGCGGCGCCGAACCGGAGGCGCCGAACTGATCGGGTCCCGAACTCGAAGACCCTTGAAACACCTAGATATGGAATTTCACGAAAATCTAATGACTTAAAAATAATGACATTTTGGGTTGTCGCCATCTTCTTTAAAATACATCATTCTTGGGCTTGCAATCCTACTCAGCGTGTTTTGGAATCCCCAGGAATCTTAATAGTACTTATGGAATCACAATAATAGACATCTATTGTTGCATAGTTAGTTATCTCTTTTATCAAAGTTCTGAAGTCGAAATTATACTCCAATGAGAACAATAAAAGCATAACAGTTGGCAGCGCCATTTACGAAGTAAGTCAGGAGAAAATAGTAGAAGGATAGACTTAGGGACTTTCGAGCTGCCTAAATCCAGTATTTGAAGCGAATATGTTCGAGAAAATTTGTTGCTGCACATTTTATTCGATCATTCGCTGCTCACTCCAAAATTTATTTTTGTATTTCGATTGAGAAAATTAGCAGTACAAGGTGCAGAATTATATCAGTGACGTAGGAGTCCCATTATTGTTCACCCATATAAGAGTGATTTAGGATGTTCTATGTCATGTCATTTATGAGTTAAGAGCTACGCCTTTTTCATGATACAGTGTTACTAACTTCAGATGATATAGTTGCCTAAAATGATTTTAGGTGATAATAATTCCAAAGAATTGTTTCAATTTACCGAAGATTGGAGATGGGACGAACCAATATTTTCATTCGATCTATCTTAGATTTTGACTCTAAATCACTTGTGGACCTTATTGATCCGACCATCGTCGAAAAATGACTAGCGTCTTATGTGTGTTTATCAGTCAGAAACAACAGACTCATTATAGACCCTTAATAAATATTAAACAAATTTAAACTGTTCAATGGTCCAATTAAACAGGAAAATCGAATGCTCAGATTGAAAATTCAGGACATTAACCACAAGTATTTTTTTAGCTCTAAATCTAATTTTGGACATAACAAGATCAGATTTCCGATTATTCTTCATGTGTGTAAGCGCAATTGTCTTTTCTTTTTCGTTTCACTTACTTACGGATTTGTTTTAAAATAATATCATAACATCATACTTACGTTCACAACGAAGGTAAAGGATAATGACTTGGAAACTTAATTCAACGTGGAAGTAATTACTGTAAAACAACAGGAAATAAAGAAAGAGAAAAGAACAAGGGAAGGTCCTTAAAATACATTAAAATGGGACATTACTCAGAGCAAACCAACAACCCAAGGAAGTTTTAGCATATCAAAGGATACGATGAATTAAATAAATTTTTAACTTACTCTAGTGTTTAAAAATTATCTTTATTTATAATGATTTTACACATTCTTACTTAAACAATAAGGAAGGTACTAAGCGATGTTTAAAATTTTCAGTTTCCGACACCATGGTTTTTCGAGTTGCGTCGTTTGAATTATCAGTAAGAGTTATATTCCTGGCCTTTCTGATGATTTACCTCCGTAGCAGATCACTATAAGAGGCCAGGGGTCATATCTCACTGAAAATTCAAGTATTCAATATATTGGTGCGGGAGTTTGTGCGGTAGAGAACACCAATATTTAAGCGTCTCTGCTTGTAAAAGTCGCCTATGGGAGATATTTAATCTCCCATACTAGGTCTGTGACATTGCATTGGGGGTAACGGCGGGAAGGGAATCGTCGCCTTTGGAATAAAACCCGTCGGAAAAAATCTCACGTAATTATATTTTTTATCTCGATGCAATGATACCGTAAGCGATGTTGGCCTGTAACATATCAGCGAATTATAGTCCATTTTAGCAAAGATAAAAGTGAATTCTAGGCACAGAACCATTTAATTGCTTGTGCTGAATGAACTAGTAGAAAATATCTACTAGGTCCGTCAAAACTCCAGTAGATGTCTTTAGGAACTAGAGTAATTGTGAGAGTGTATCTTAAATTCCAACAATTTTTATCTTCATTAGAAAGTAGCCTAATTTGCATACATCTGTATTATGACATAGGATTCAACCACATCCAACTCATTACGTGAACTCTAATAAAGATATTGTATTCTATAAATCGACTGAATAGAGAAGAGAAAGTAATATGGGTTCTCTACTGAAGAATTTCTATTGAACTCGGTGACAGTATTGCAAACATTTTATTTGTCTCTGTCTCATTTTCTTATACAGATGCTAAATTCAAGATACTATTTGGTAACTGTGACACTATTATATCGAGAAAAATTCATAGAGTCAGATCAAACAGAACTCTCTACGTCAAGGACAATTGAAGCACATGCGCGAACAAACGTCTAAGTGACATTTAAAAACAATTGCGAGTACATTTTTATATATAACAGGAAAAATATGAGGAACAAAATATTCATACTTTGCACAAAAGCGGACTTTAGACTAACATGTCTTCGTGCAAAGTATGAATATTGTATGCCACATATTTTTCCCGTTATATATAAAAATATACTCGTGATTTTTTTATTTGAAAATTTCTCTTAGACATTTGTTCGCGCATACGCTTCAATTATGTTTCTTTTATGTAAGCTTCTGACTTTCCTATGTAATCATCATGCTAAGCTACATACTTCTGCCGCCAATTTATCCGATTGATTAGCTCGATCGCTTCTTTGCGCTTAAGTGCGGGTCAAAGTCCCTGGAGACTCTATTGAACGAAGTTATTCGGAGTCCGCTTTATCGAAAACTGTAAATTCCATCCTTAGAAACTGAGCAGCTAGTTGTAAAAAAAATTATAATAATTTCACCCACTATTCGAAGAATTGGTGCCTGATTTACTTGGTCAGTCTTCTTTACGCAAACATATTTGCTGTAACTAATAATGTTCCATTATAATATTATTGTGTGGTAGAGTGAGAACTGGAAAAAATCTTCCAGGAGTCGTTTGTAACTTGACTGTTAGATTATTGATGTGTAATTTCTCCGTCGCTAAGATTTCATTATTTTTTACGTTTGAGCATTTTATTATAATAGAAGTTTGTTCATCTTAGACACGTTTTTGATTGGATTCTACTAATACGCAAATTTACTGCTGGATCAATTTTGTTCTGCTCTGTATGAACATAATTAACTCTTTTTTTTTTAAAAAAAAAAGGATTTTTGAAACAAACCAAAAGCGAAAATGTACTACTTAAATAAAATCTAGATTCATAAATAGAGCTGATTATTCTTGCCTGTCTAATGACTTTAAATGATAGTAGGTGAGAGTACGGGAATTACGCTGCACTTTGTGCTACAAACATTTCACTTACGCATTGTCAAACCAAATAGAAACCGAAGTAGCTTCACGCCGAAATGACGTTCTCACCATGTTTAACAACTCACCCTAACCCGGGTATAAGTGACCCGGTCCGAAAATTGAACCGAAAGGCTTGACTGATTCCATTCGTCTAGTACAAACATACAGTAAAGAGTTGCCGAGGGCGAAGCGTGCTTTCATGAAACAATCGACGGTTTGCGAGAGCGTTACAAATTACCTCAGTATGTTATCAGGATTTCGCAATACGACCACATTCGGGATCATCCTGTCAGGATATCCCCAGAATATCACTACTCACAAAGCCGGGATTATCCAGGTAGGATTTTCTATGGATATTCTGGGTATGTTCCAATATCCCGTACGACCTTGTGACATCAATGGGACTTGTTCAGAACGTCCCATGAATGTCGGATGCTATTAGAGTACACACCATGAATAGAATCCAATCAGACTTTCTACAATACTTTCGTGGACTATGTACAATACCGGTATTGAAAAGTGGACCGTAAATCTAACCTAATCATTTAATCTAACTGTTCGGAGAATAGTGTAAAATGTTAGAAATGCAAAAAAAAAAAAAAAAAAGCGAAAGGAAGTAGTTGTTTAGCAAAATTAGTTCAGTTACTTAAAAAAAAACTATGATACAAAGTACGTAACAGAGTGCTCAATATGACGCTGTGGGGGCTATCAAGTTGTAAGACACATTAAGGCAAGATACTTGAATTTTATAGCTTTATTTAAAAAAAAGTCTCAGAGGTAATTTCGATTTGTTTCCCGACCAATCGAATTTCTCAAGAAATATCTAATTTTGCGGTCAACAGTTCTATTCTACGAAAACTTAAAAATTCTGTGGAGGTAGACGTTTATATGGTTAATACATACTTAAAAAATCATTGATTGAAAAGGTCTCTGATCTATTTACAGGTGTGACCACCTTGACTAAAATTACCCGTCCGCCATTGACGTACTCACCTCAAATAAGGAGAAATAACAAGTTACACCTGCAGACTTAGCTAGTCTCAGTGGTAGAAACAAGGCAGCCAAGTTAGCAAACATTTATGAATGTTGTTACTAACTGTTATAGATTAAACAGTTATACCAAAAGTACTGTTATAAAATAAAAGTTGTTCCCGTCCGCTCAGCCTATTTCCCTCCCTACACGGAAGGTAGGTACGGTACGTTACCACAAACAGACGTTACGATCACTAAATAGCTTTCACTTGATTGCACTTATTTTGTTAACTTGGCACTTTCGTCGCAGAGCTTGAGTCCATGAAATTTGTACAAAAGGAAGAAACCTAAAAACGAAAAGTTTATTAGCTAAACTTATCCAAATTAAGTTCATTTGTTTGGTTTTAATTCCCACAAATTGTAACACAAAGACACTGAATCATCATATAGACCAGCGAAAAGCCAAAAATCTTCAATCCTTACGGAAAGATTTCGCAATTAAATCTTCAAGCACTGAGATATGTTTATTTTGTCACATAACTTGAAATAATCGTAGTAGGCCTATCTTACGAGACGCTTTGAAAATGAACATCTCTTTTCAATTATAGACAGAAGGGGGCAAGCGATTTTATGTTACTTGTTTTACATTGAAAAATCAAAATCGTATACTTAGTGTACAAGGGGCGTGCCGAAGAGTACCTTCTGCCCTGCGTTTCGTAAAGTGTACGTACAAAGGAATATTTCCTTAAAAAAAAAGTGTTAACTAAATGCCGTTGTGAAAGCAGAGAGTTGCTGCTGATCTGCTAAAAAAAAGGAGGAATGCAATATTTCCAGCGTGTGTAGAAGTGTTGAAACGTAAAATATAAAATTTGAGGTTTAAGTTACAGAAGCGATCCAGAAATAGTAAAAATTAGGAAGATTTACAAAAAAATGGGTAAGTTAATTACTTGTTATTGGTGAAAAAGGAAACAAGGACCAAATGTGTTAAATTGGAAGATAGATCGGTTGAATGTTGGAGTGCTTACGAGTAACGGAGGCATTGAGCCTAGTGTTTTAAAGGCCGGGAAAAAAATATAAATTAAAAAAAAATCAGGAAAATGTGTTTTTTGTCCACGAGGCAAGAAAACCTTGGTTTTATTGACGAAATTGTTTTTTTTTTTCCTTTTAATCACCAATATCCAGTACTTAATACACCTAATGTATTTGTTGTTTAGGTTTCGTTCAATTGGATGATCTTACGTTAAAAAATGTACAAAAAACTTTCAATTTACGTCAGGAATGCAATATATCTCATTAGCACCCTTGTACATGGGAGAAACGTTCTGTTCTCTTCTGGCCCTTAGACATGTTTGGCTCAGACTCTGAAAACGCATTTTGCTTCAAAACTTTGTCAGACGATGTCCCATTGCGGATTTTTTTTCTAAATATATGCTTTGAACATCAACTAACATTTTAACTAGTTCATTGATCATAAAATGTTGTCAGGGACCCGGAATAGTAAAAAAAAACCGTTCTTTTCCAAAGTAGCACGAAAAATTGAAAAAAAAAAATAGTTTTCTCCTGTATTCTTTCGTGCATTCAATTTTTTTCGTTTTTTTTTTTAAACGCAAGTCAAATGTGGCAATAATGTATCGAACCTTGAGTAACTTATTGTGGAAACTGTAAAATTTCAAAATGCGTATATATAAAGCAAACAGCGTTACTAACTTTCGTACCCTAACTTAACCCACCAAACGCGATTTGTAAACAGTGAAGATAGGGCAATTGCTGATGATCTATTGAATTACTTTACAGCGCAGTAACACATGAACTGGTCAACATGTCGCCTGTATAACACGGAAACGAATAAGATGTGGCATTAATTTCACGCAGTAATATTAAGGCTCATTCCAAGTAGGTATTCCCGCCTTTTTCGTTTTACGTCAATTAAACAGAATCACGTGCAGGTTAACAAATTTAACTTGCAGGGACCAAAGTTCATTACGTACTTCAATAATGAGTTCAATTAGCTTTAAGGAACTTCAGGATTGTGTGGAGACATTTTTGGGACATTATTCTGTCCCAAAAGTGTCTGCACACAATCTTGAGGTTACTTGTTGCATTTCTGTAAATCTAATTGTACCCATTATTAAAGTGCGAAACGAACTTTGGTCCGCGAAATTTAAATTTTGTTTACCTTCACCGAATTTTGAATAATTTACGTAAAACGAAATAGGCGGGAAATCCCACTTGGATTGAGCCTAAAGATAGTCGTAATCTTTCGATTAATATGAATGTAAATCAATAAATATTCATAGCAACTTGTAAATGAGTACCAGGAACGTCACTAATGACTTTCATACAAAAATTAGCAGAAGGTAATTGGATCGGTTCTGCGGAATAATAGCTAAATTTTAAGGCATTGGAGTGTGAAAAGGAGTAGACTGTTCTTGTCTTATAGTCAGCGTTGCCAGCCAGAAAGATGAGAATTATCGTACCGGTTGGCCAAAAATTATCGATTTTACAATAAAATTATCGTACCGCATTATTATAATTTGATATTATTATTATTATCATTTGGTAGTAGCAGTTGTAGTTATACCATTAGTTTTTTTCTAATTCCAAGTTTTTTTTTAAGTAATATCTACCTTCCAATGCTGGTAAGTTTTTTCCATATATTAGCAAGATATCCAATACAGTTTGCAGTCTTATTTCTAGCGTTGCAAAACTTACTAAGAACAATATTTTGCACAGGTATCCAAGATTATTTGTTTGTATATTTTCTTTCAATTCGTCGCAAATTCGAAATTAATTACAACTTTAACAGATTTTGGACTTTACAGGAAATCGTGTGTAATTCTTTGTTCTTGCTATGGGAGCAGGAATTAGGAAGATAGCGACCAGAATCTGGGTACTAGATGCCATTCCGACATTCGCCCTCGTTCGAGTGAGGCGAAATCCTGAGTAAGCCTTATGCCTTGTTTACATTACTAACATTTTACCATGGTTACCATTAACCAGAGTTCATTTTAGTAATGTAAACGGTAGTTACCGTTAACGCGGGTTTCAAATTTAACTGGCGTCAATTTTACGACGGTTATCTTGTAGCGTTAGTAAGAAACGACTAAACGCAAGTTACTTATTAGGCACGAATCACTTCGTGAGTTTATATCTTTCTTTATCGAAATATATAGTATAATAATGGTGCGTACTACTTTTAAAATTTAAAAGAATGATAACAGAACTAACCTACAAAATTTGTCGCTTCAATAAATTCATTTGTGTTCATTTTTTATAATTTAATCCTCTCCCGTGTAACAAGCAGATACTTTACTCAACCATAGAAACCTCAACTTGTATCCTTACAGGCAATGATATGTATTTCAAGCACGATAACCAAGTTAAGTTCGGTAGTCTGAACGCAAGTTAGTTTTACCCCATCGTGAAATGTTAGTAATCTAAACAAGGCATTAGTCAACATGGTTGTCATAAGTAGGATTTGAAACCACCTCGCCTCCTCGATGCTTATTCAGAGTCAGCGATCGTAATTCCAAGACAACGAGGACTGATTCATAACACGTTAGAAAAACTAACCAAAGCTGGAATTCCTGGCTACATATCCTTATCACTTTCAAAAACGCAACTGAAATCTTGTTGATCTAATGCACTCTTTTCCATACTCATGTTATACTTTTTTAGCGTGGTACGAATAATTTTCTAATCGTCATTCGCAACACAAGAAGCGGGGTGAAGATCACTAACATCCCACACAAGAAAATAGAATTTGGCACAAATGCATGGAATCCCTTAACCAGTTCTAATTACAATAGTGATCAGTATTAACATCTTTCAATTTGAGCTACTATACACAAAAACACTGAAACAAGCGAGCTGAGGGAAAACGCAATGAACCAATAAATTCATTCTCAGCGAATATGTTACGTCGGTACAGCAAACGGCAATCAGTTGACAAAGACATGGAGGTGTTGAAGCAGACTGTTCGAATTTGTCTGCTATATACCTTTAATATGGCTTGCAGGCAACCGATAAGCCACTGAATACGTAAACTATTGGATATAATGCTGAGTGAACCGCCATATATTGATTCCAGAAATTCAGATTAGGAGACTCGCATGTTAAGAAAGTGGGGAATACACTGTTGGAAGCCAACAAGGATCAATACGTGACAGCCTGTTTGCTGCTATTTTCTCTGCACCTCAACACCAGGGATGTCCAAACAGCCGGATACCCGGATCTCGGTTTTCGATATCCAGATCCGAGTTTCGGATTTTGGGCCATGGGTATATCATATAGTCTTTCCCAATTTGTATTTTGGGCTACTTAACGATAGTTAGCTTCATTTGATTTATTTTACTCTTCATTTTGGAGTGCTGATAGAGGAGAGCAAGAAAGTAGGATCGTAGGGAGAGGAGGTAGAGAGGAAGAAAGTAGTATATCCTGAGTTCTACATGGATTTTGAAACTAGTACTTTTCAAACTAGTCATATGAAATTGACACTAATAAATATATGTATTAGAGTAATAAAAGGAAAACAATCGACACCACATTTTTGTTTCTTCTAATCCCTCATCACTAATCAACTGTGCCTACCCTTTGCCCTGTGACGAGGTTATTAGTCACTACGTAATAAACATCGCGTTCTTAAGACAAAAGAACGAAATATGTCCTCTTCCTTGCATTTTAAGCCTGAAGGGACGTAAAAAATAGGAAACTCCTTGGGCAAATTAATTTGATTTCAAAAAATAAAGGACATTAAAATGTTCATATCAACTAACTTTGGACAAGAAAACAATAACAATTATATACACAACAATCAAATCTCGATAAAATACATTTCTTTAGTTTCAGATACATTGGATTAAATAAACTATTTATGGCCTTTTGTCATTTTCTGCTCAGACCGGGATGAGGAAGGCATTGGCCAGGGCCTTTTATAAATTATCATGTCGGCATCGCAGTTTCAGATGCATCATAATAACGAAATCCGAATTCTGGGTCTTTAAAACTGTGACTAAAATCGCACAAATCCATTGAACCGGATGTTTGAACTCCCGAATATCCGGAATTCAGATCCGAGTTTAGGATATCAGGGTTCAAGGATCCGGACCTGATCTGTCCTTCCGTGCGCAACACACCGGCAGTGGACCTAGTGCTGACTAGTGAAGAAAAGTGGGTTCTGTATGTATCCCAACATTGGTTGTCACCAAGGGACCCTGTGCCTTACACCAGAAGGCCGCCTTTACGCCCACCCAAGATCATGCATGCTCTGTATCCGCTGGATTAGTCGCTAAGTGGTTGGTGCATTACGAGCTGCTTACTGCTGGGCAAACCATCACTGAACCGTTATTCGCAGTAGTTAGAACGTGTGCGACAGGCACTGAAGCCCAACGTGTCAGTAAGGGTGAATCCCAAGGGTGTAAGTTACTGTTCCTTGCCGACAATGCCAGGCCACACGTGGCACGGGTAACTTTGGACTTGGTCCTGGTTGGAAGACACTGTGTCATCCACCATACTCCTCGTACCTTGAACATCCATTATCACCTCTTCAATTGCCTAGAAAACCAACTTAGCGAGAAATTATTTTTCAAAGAGGCAGATTTGCGGCAGCCACTGCCGGACTTATGTTCTTCAAAGTCGTTCCTTCCCTTCTGTTTTTTCGCCAGGGCATTGCGGGGGTACAGGAACGTTTGTAAATATGCAATATAGTACTGGCTGCTGATGGGGATTACATTGTGGACTAACGGTAATTGACATTTCTGTATCAATTTCTTTCATAATATCAAAAAACGACATAAACTTCTTGGTTGCCTTGTATAGTAAGCAGCAGGGTTTAAAAAACACGATTTTTTAAAAAAAATGCTAATTCTTTTTTATTTAAATAAAAAAAAATGATTTAAATAACTTACGGCACTGTAAATGCTATCTAATTAGTTTTTCCTTTTTAAATACCTTAACCATTAAAAAGTAAGGTAAAATTCACGAATGTGTTGTTCGCTGCGAAAAATAGGCAATTTACAACAACTTGAAAAGAAAGGAAGATATCCGTAATAGCAAGCACTTCCGTGAATGTTAAGCATGCATTAGACTTCCACAAGTATATTTTCTAAGGCATGCCTAAAGTGAAGCGTTTCTCGGCCAAGCCTTGGATTTTAAAGGCTCCGCAAGCTTTCCCCAAGTGTGTTTTCCAAGGCTGCGCGCAAAATTTAGTTTCAACTTTACCGCAGAGCAGCGCTATAAGTCATTTCAGTAGTTTGATCTTGAGCATTGCGGAAGGGAAGAGTGAATGTTTCCGAGAAACTTGGCTAGTGTTCGTTTCAAGAGGCAATTGTATTGAATCTACAGTGTTTGTTTTCCTCAGTGAAAATACCTATCTTCAATAGTGTACGTTGAGTCATATTATGGACAATGGATGTGGAAATGTACTATTGTTTAAATATAAGTGTGATTTTATATTTAAGAAAGAATGAAAGTAATGGTATTGTTCTAGAATATGGTGACCAGGACAAGTGATTGAATGACCGATTAATTTTACAAACTGAAATAAAACAACAAAAAATAACATAAAAATTAAGTGCGGTAAATAACTTTGGGGGAAGACAGAAATATATCCATGATGTACCGGTAGGTAGATTTCTGTTGCTCACTTAAATACTGTAAACATTACTCCTTTTTTCTAGACATATTGATAAAACAGAAACTTTCTCTCTGTTTTCTATTTCAGTTTAGGTTAAGTAAGGCACTTGCAATCGAACTTTCTCAGTTAATTATTTTCGTAATTAAGTATCCAGTTTCCGATTTCTTTACGTTAGGCTTTTTGAGACCCTTAACCCTTGTAATACCAACGAGGGGGGGGAGCTGTTACTTTGTGAGCACCATTTTTTTTGTAATCATTGTACTAATTGTTTAAAAATCTGAAAACAAATATCATTCAGTTTGTTTAGCTAAAGCATATAGGCTAGTGTAATTTGAACGTTGCTGTCTCATAAATGTTCTTTCTTTTGGTGGTGGGCACAAGGTATATCTCCCCAGCTGGTAGGAAATGTGGCAAAATTTTTGAAGGGTCGGTCGTTCCCAGGTGGCAGTATTAAAGTAGTTATTTCCAGTGTTCAATTTAAAGCGCGGGATCGTTGGGATTTCTCCTCTCAGCGAAAGTCTTCTTTGTTTGCTTTCCGAAATATCCCACAAGCCTGAGGTATGCACGGATATACAATGCGGTTTTCTGTTGCCTATATTCTGATAAAAATTTCCCCCTCTATGGATATTGTACAAATCGGACATTGGTTATATCTCGCCTTTTCGGAACTTAGCGGGTAGTCTTACGCCTATAGA
>JAGDQP010007805.1:0-57199 GCA_022664845.1 Lepisma saccharinum | reverse complement strand
TACTACTACTACTACTACTACTACTACTACTACTACTACTACTACTAGTAGTAGTAGTAGTAGTAGTAGTAGTACTACAACAACAACAGCTAGCAGCAACACCACTACCTATTTACATCTTCTGCAAAAATTAGCAGTAATAGTAGTTGGTTTTGTTATTAGTGTAGCTGTAGTAGTAGTACACAGTTAAAATGCTTGTGTTCATTCAACACTTTACAGTGTCCCAGCTTGACTACCATTTTTTGTGTTAAATCAACAAAACACATGGTGTTGATTTCGGTACTAGCAGCAAGAAAAAAAAGTTATAGCTACAGTGAGATTTGAACATAGTTTGCTGACTTAGACATTAGACGGTAAGACGCTGGCTAAATCGTCAGACAGTATAGGGATTTAAAAACATGTTGCTGAACCCCAAACACATTACTCGCACGACTTACGTCATTGTTTCATCACTTTTTCCATTTCTCATCTAAGGATCAGAATTCCTATTCATTGAGAATATGTTCCATGTCTATGAAAGCAAGAGATCAAGATGATAAGAGGCAAACACTTGTTGTCTAATCAAGATTGCTGTGTTGATTTAACACAAAAAAGTGGTAGTCACACTGGGACACTGAAAAGTGTTGAATTAACACAGATATTTTTTAACTGTGTAGCAGTTAGTTTTTGTCGTTGTAAAAGAAGTAGTAGTCGTAGTTATTTTAGGAGGAGGAGTTCTAGTACAGTGAAATTTGATCAAATCAAAGCTAAATGAACAAAAAAATAGAATTATTCAAATGTGGAATGATCTAACAATTAGAAATTAAAATATACTCTCTACAACGCTTTTTCTACTGTACACTAAATATAAAATATTGTGTTCTTTTAAATCCATTTACAGTATTTGAAATAATATTAATACTAGGAAAAAATATATTTTTAAACTTTACACACTATTTTTTTTTGAAATTTTAATATATTTTTAAGTTACAGATTTCAAAAAAGTTCGAAATTTTACATTTTTTTTTTACATTCTTTAGTTCACAATGGTTCATGGTGTCCTCAAATCTTACAACGTTAATTTAACTCATTTCCCGATGTCATACAATGATGAAAATTTGCACAGTGACGTAAGTCCGGTGTCAATACAATATTCCATTGTTACTTTCATATATTTATATATTTTAATATGTATTTTTTAATATGAACTTCTTTATTATAAAATAAATACTAGCCCGCAACTATTTTGCGTTTGACTGGTTGTAGAACATTTTAGGCTTTGGGTAACAAAACATTAGCTTTAGAAAAAGTATCCGAACCCCGAAGTAACTCGGAAATAATAATAAAAAACTTTTTAAACACATACTTTTCTTAAACAATTCGTACTAAAAAGTGAAAAATAATTTTGTTTTTACATTGAAAAGTGTGGGTTGCGCCAATTAGAAAAATTATAAAGTGACTGTACATTAAAGCACGCCTCATGCTTTTCTTTTTAGTCATGCATAAACATTTTTTTTTAGTACGAATTGTTTAAGAAAAGTATGTTTTCTTAATATTATTATTTCTTTTCAATTTAACTTCTGCTCGTATTGGGTTAAATTCCAAAGTATTTCATGATCTTAGCCTTTCTCTGTACACCCTTCTCCACTTGACGTATAACGTGTACTTTTTTAGCGAGATGCATTGTGCTACTCACACTGTAAAAAACAAATTTCAGAAATAGTCCTAAAAAACCAAGGAACCTAACTGGATGGAAATTTCGCGTCATTTGGCCGATAAAATCGAGATATCAGCCAGTTTTCAAAGATATTGGAATCAGAGCTGAAACGGGTCACTGGGTCGATCGTTAAAGTTTTAAACCAGTTAACGAGTTTATGCTTGGTTCCGGGCTGACCCTGCGGGCGAAGGAGAGATTTCGTTCTTTCCTTATTATACACTGTTGAATTTGAACAGTATTTCTTTGTGGGTGACCGGAAGTGGGAGTGTTAGTTATAAAGTTATAAAAGACTAGTTATAAAGATTAAGTTTGTCATGATATTCGATATGTAGTCCTAAAGTCTTGTTATTTTAAACTGAGCGATTCCAAATTCAATAGCTCAATTTGCATAAACAAATTAATCCATTATAATATCTGTGGTTGTTAACATAGTTCAGACGACTTAGAAGTTGTTGTTTGTTTTTTCTTTCTTTTGGCGTCAACATGCTTGTTAAGTTTAAGGCTACGAACCCCCTAGGAGGAAACAGTTTTTTAAAAAAATAGTGAATTTTTTAAAAATGAAATAGACGATTTTTTTCATGCGTATTTTTTCACCTATTGATTTCTTCAGCCGAAATTTTGTTAGTCTTTCACATAATTGAAAGGAATTATAATATATTTACGTGATGGAGATTAAACCTGAACTTTCATTTATTAATTGTTTTCTAGAAAATTGAATCACAAGGAGGGAAAATTTGAAGAGAATGGGTATAAAATGAAGGAATGACCTTGGGTATGAAATGAAGGTCACCTGGAAGTAGCATTTATTAATAAAGGATTGTATTACCATCTGATAGAAAGAGGAAGAGAGATAGAGACAGAACTATGTGAGAAAGCAATTAATAATTACTCTGTGAAATGGTCAGTTTGAGATATGAAATCAAAAAGCTTTCATTTGGGAGAAAAACGCCTTCCTGCTCTCTCGACCTTAGATTCCAACCCAGTGAAAACAACAGGATTCCAGATGGCTCATAAGAACCACACTTGGTACTTATGAAATAATGGCGCTAACGTCGGTAGGCGCATTTATATCAAAACAAGGGCAAAAGGTTCTTTGAAGAAACTAAAAAATATACGGTTTCGGAGCTTCAGGAGCTCAACGCTATGGTAGCATCTTGACAAATGATGTCATAGTTCAAGACATAATGACGTAAACGGTATCGGTTTAGCAAATCACAATTCAACTAGTATCCAATGCGCTTAATTAAGCTATGTTTGTGATTAGTGCAACTTAAAGGGAATTTCTATGGTTGCCCTATTAAACAAACCATTTGATCCCTTGACAATAAAACTCTTCGGATGTGAAACCTGTCTATGTGGCACTTCCTCAAGTAAAAACAATCTTAATTAGATGTATCGGATACTACTTCTCCAGTGTGATATGCTAATCCGACACCGCTTACGCCATTACGTGTCGAGCTATGACGTCATTTGTTACGATGCTGTCGTAATTTCGAGCGCCTGTATCTCCGGAACTAAAGCATAATTTTGAATTTCTTCAACAATACTTTTTTTTCCTTATTTTGGTGTAAATTATCACCTCCAGAAGTTTGCACTATTATTTCGGGAACACCCTGTATATACTACAGGTAATATTCAGAGGATTCCATAGTACTGTCAGTGAGCACGCGAAACGTTTTTTTTTTTTTTTTTAATTTTTGCGAGCCCAGTAAATTTTGGGTTCTGTTTAAAATTTGTTCATCCGTCCGACTTCCGTCTGTAACTCAGACTAACGTTATAAATGAAAGTTGGCAGAGAAAAACTGATTTCAGATTTGAATTCGGCGATTTAAATCTATCCGTCAATTTTAAATCTGCTGACTTTAAAGCTGAAATGACATTTTCATTTGTTTGTCCTTTCCCATTTAAAGAATTTACACTGTCCTTTGCATCAACTCTAATGTATAGACTATAAATTTATTGGTATTTATTTAACTTCCATTCATGACCTTTATTGAGACACCATACCAGTATTCCCCTCGTGAAAGTGAAGAGAAGCAGAAACTGGGATACCAATTCCGAGACCGTATAACCAGCTGTGTACACCCATTTTTTTTTTTTTTTTTAATCGCTGTGATTTCAGAAGGTTGTAAATATGTTTTTAGGTTTTATATACACTTGCAAAAAAAAAACTTGTTTTCATAATGGTGACCTAATCCAAGTCCACCGTACTAGTGAGCTATGAATGTGGAGGAAAAACGACATTAATACCAACAATTCCATATAGCCACAGTTAAATTCATGCTACTGATGAGGGTGTTTTACCAGGAGGCGTATCTATGATCCCAATGTCCCTGTGCAAGGTGAACAAATCGTGTTTTGTCAATGCCTTCCATCGCATGAAGACTATGTCTTAACGCTGTAGATCACCCCCGCCATCTTGGTACGCACCTTCCATTGATTTACATGGGAATTGTTTTACTCATTTTATGCCTCTCGGAGGTAGAATATTTAAGTTCTGCTTTCACAAAAGTTGTCTTGGTGGTTATTTTGACTCTTGTATAGTTTTGGTTTGCGAAGTTTCTCCAAATATATAAGTATAATGTATTATTAATAGTTTGCTATATAAATCACAATATGTTAACGGGAAATTTTACTGTTCCTGTATAAATTATTGCATTTCTATAAAGTAGCATGAGTAAAAGAGAACATGACGATAAACTGGGCGAAAACAGAAGTTAAAACTATACTCCTGAAAAGTATAAGACGAGTAAAACAATTCCCATGTTAATCAATGGAAAGTGCATACCAAGATGGCGGGGGTGATCTGCAGCCTTAAGGACGGAATCCATAGTTTAACGTGGATTTCGAATTACTCATATCCCCACAGGATATCGAACTGGGGACCCCGTGATTACAACTCAGAGAGCGTTACCAATCGTCCACAGGGGCAGATTACGAGTAACGAATACAACAGTCCATTCCTGTGACTACCAGGGTGGTACCTTCAATAGAAGCCCCAGTCACTATACTTCTCCCATTCATTTCCCACCTAAGGATATCATCCCTCATACACGACGGCTTGTATCTTAATGAACACAAGTTTAAAGTTCGTTAACGACTTTAGTGAATACCTATAGTGCAGAAGGTCAACAGAATAGATATTTAAAAGAAATAATCATGATTATTAATTCTATAATGCATGAAGGTATGATGCGACAAAATCAAGGTTATAAGATGTGATAGAATGTGATTTCACACTCTCTCTTACAAAACAACAAAACACTTACTATTTATATCGGTTATAATATTGTGTTTATTTGTTGATTAACATACATCAAATGCCTTTGCACTCAGTCCTTGTAACAAGAAGACAAAATATAACAAGTACATAAATACATCCACATCCAGGATCATTTCTGTCATGTATTACAATCAAATAGAAAGAAAATGGCTTCAAGGTACTCTTTGTAAGTTGGCAAATTTGCAAAAAAATATAGCAACATGTAAGCAGGGATTCTGCAAGACCACCCAATGTTTATCAGCCAGCCCCGAAATTCTGGATCATGACTCCTCAACTTCAACTATTTTACAGTTAAAAATCGATTGAAAACATGCAAAATTCTAGTCACGTTATATTATCCTCGTTAGTGTAGCTTAATAACACACATTATACTTCTTTAATACAGCAATATTTCAACGTGTATATCTCCTTCTCTTTATTTGTGGAAAGTATAGGCATACTTAATTTTAGTATACCTACAATTCTCTACATTTAACCAAAGAACGAAGGGTTCAGCTCTATTCCATGAGAAGTTACCCATGTTCAAAGATAACGCTGTGATTTCCGAGAAGCGGCCATATTGATGACGTAATAACTATGAAACTCTCCACCGGATATTTGGGGACTTTTGAAGTAGAGATGAGGATGATCGACCAATGAATAACCACACAACGTTTCTGCTTTGTATAAATTACTTCAAGGATTGATCAAAATTGGAGCTAAATTGGCTGGACGAGTCGACTAAAAGTTTTCCAGGTTAAAAATTCTTGCTGGTTCCAGCAAGAAATCTTACTGTAATTGCTGGAACCTTTCTGGTTTTGCTGGTATTTCTTGCTGGATATGCTGCATCCTGCAAAAAGTTTCAAAACCGGCCATGCATGCTGGAAATTTGAGCTAGCATATTGTGCGGGTATCCAGCCTAATCTGTTGAATCCAGAAAAACAGGTTTCAAAACCGGCCATGCATACTGGAAAATTTTTGCTGGATCCAGCATGTATTATGCTGGTCCAGCAAAGATTTTCCAGCAAACATTTTAACCTGCGTTCTTTAGTGACAACACATAAAGACACTGTTTTATTATCATCAAAATGCAACTTAATTTACATCCAATAGGTTTCTGGACAGGCAGCTATGGCCTCTCAAAAGCACGAGAGAATTTCCTTCAGCGACCAGTCTTTTGTGAAAAGGATTCTATTATTCTCGTATTTGTTTGGTGAAACACTTAAAAATCCCTGAAAACCCATTTAGAATGGGAGATAACAAAAGTAACACACGCATGTCCATAAACGCTGACTTACGGAAAATATTGCCTGGGCAGGTCCACTTCAGTTACATTCTGTAAGTATCAAATGTATTGAGCGTGATACGTTCTACAAGGGATTCATTTCCATCACCCTTATATTAATAATAATAATAATAATTAATTGTAACTGTATTGTGTTCTTCACAATCTTATATTTTGCCGTAAATAAAAGGTGTTGCAATATGGGTTACGTTCGTTGGTATACAGTATTAGGAAAATACTGGCAGTAAAATATTTCGTGTTAAGGGTGCCAAACTTTAGGGTTCATTGAATAACTTTCTGCCATATAATGTATATTCAAGTCTAAAGAAATGAATAAATATATATATATATATATATATTTTTTTTTTTTTTTTTTTTTACTTTTCATACATAATGTCTTTCAGTTCAGTCAAATTACAGTTCAACCTACACATGCAAAATAAAATATAACTTTTGGCATAGGGCCCCAAGATATAGGTAATTTTTTTTTTTTGAAAATTTTCAACAGCCGCAATTTTAAAAGCTTTTTTTGTTTGATCATGCTGAAGTTCATACTCAACTAAGGTATTGTAAATACCCATTTTTTTTGTACCAAGTTTGCTTCCGATCGGTTCATAATTGCTTAAATTACAAATTTTCGAAAAGTTCGAAGAGCCGCCATTTTGAAATTGTTTGATCAACCATTCTGATTTTCACTCACAGTCAGACTGTATGATATTGTTAAGACCCATTTTGGGGCAAAATTCTCTTAACTAACGGCTGATAGTGGAATCTAGAATTTTTGAAAACTTTAATGAAAACCTTTTTGTGAAGTACAGCTAAATAAGTTTTAAAAATACAGATAATGACCTTTAGACATGTAGACAATATAGGCAATAACATTTGTGATACGGACAATAAATTTTCTATATAGATTTGTGAGCATGTAGCTTTCCAAAGTACATAATAATATTCCCTAATAAATGGTAATGCACGATATTTAAATGTTGTATAGAATAGACAATAAGTTTTAACATAGACAATAAATTTGTAACAGGCAATAGTGAGTTGAGCTGATGTGGAAATTTATGATACTTCTTTTATATCGTAATATACCTTATCCAGCAAGTGTTCCCTTAACTGTTTCTTGAATATATGTTTTCTTCATTTCTTATACGTGTCGGCAGTTGGTTGTGTATTTTGACACCCATATGACTAGGCCCTTCTTGAACGTGGGTTAGTCTGGTAAAACATTGTTGTTGTTTTTTTTTTCATAGTTACCATATGCGCAGTCCAGTATGAACATAACTCAAGAATTAAGAATAAAAATCCGGAAACGCTCCACGCAGCGAAAACAAGCATAAAAATGTGAGTTAGAACTCAAAGTTTGGTCCATTTTCTATTAAACTCTAAATGGACAAACAAAGGTAATTGTTTCTTCTTTGGTCTGGTGTTAAATAGTAATCGATCTCTCTATTATGATTAAATACATTTCACTGATTTCAAGCACAGAGCTCTCAATAAACAGTTTAAACATTCATGGTGTCGTTTACATCGAAGAAGAGTGTACGAACACTATTATAGAAAATAACCATGGAAAATATTTCAAAGACAGACCTAACTTGCAGCACGAGCACAGTGTCAATGCACATGACAAACAGAACACATTGGAATGCTCCCGTTATGGTTTTCTCTAATATTGCTTCAGAAGCCATGACTTCTATCTAAAAGTCATGCTGGACTGACTGATGCCATTGGAAATTTAATGAATATATGAAGCAAAGGAGCTGAGGCGACAAGTAAACTCGTTTCTCCACTTTCAGTCTAATCTAATATATGGACCAATTTTTTAGTTCTAACACAGGTTTTTAAAGTTGCTTTCGCTGTGCGGCTCGTTTTTTTATTTGTCTTGATTGTTGCAAATAACCTAAATCTTATTAACAAGATGTACTATCATAGCACAGTTCGGAATACTATTATATGAATACCTCAAGAATTAAGATATAATGTAAAAAAAAGTAGCACAGCCATAACAAGCGTAAAAACTTAGTCAGAACCGAGAATTTCACACATAGTGGGTTAGACTGGAAATGAACAAACGAGGTTAAATGTTTGCTCTAGCATCTATCTGTCGACACTAATCAGTCACTCCAGTGTCGTTACGTAGAGTTCTATGTTCAGAACTGTCATATTTTGTAACTTGTTGGACCTACAAGTGTACCTATCGCCCATTTTCTATGCTCTTAACGTACGGTACGTAAAAGAATCGAGAGTGAACGTCACATCCTACCATGTATCACATTTGGAACGACAAGAAAAACAAAAAATATCTAAAGAGGAAAAGTACGCGTAAGTCTCCTGCTTTGGAAACTAGTTTAATCAGATGAGGCTTAAAACATTTCAAGCACAAAAAGTTGAATACTTAACCTCTTTAATCAAATAAATTCAGCTAAACTTTCAGTTGAGTCTGTGGTAATTGAAACAACATCCGAGAAGAAAGAAAGTAAACCAAAATAATCAATTCAGAATGTAAAGCACAAAAACCATTCAGGTTGTTGTCTGTGAAGTCACAGAGTACAAATGTTTATTTAGCTTTGTGAAGCAATTGAACCAGACAGAAAGAAAGGAAGAAGAAGAAGAAAATTAAGAAGTCCGCGAAGCAATAGTAATGAGTAGATTTTTTTTCTTTGTTCTTAGCAATTTTAGATTTTGTGACACAATTAACTGCAGACATCATAATAGTAAAGTACTGGATACATACCATTGAACTTTATGTAACGATACTGTGGAGTGATCGGCTAATGTCGAAAGATAAAAGAAGGAGACTAAACATTTAGAACCGATTGCAAAGACTTACACGTAGTTTCGACCATGGTCCTAGCCTAAACTGGGTCTATCCCGACTCATATATGGACATATGCAGCCGTATTCAGAAACATTTTTTGGAGTGACTAGCGCTGTATTAACGAGTGACTACCAATGCCAAAAGATTGTAAATCTATCCTTAATACAGCGCTAGTCGCTTCAAGAACACGTTTCTGAATACAACTGATGGAGTCTAAGCTTAAAACCCCTTCTTGCAATACACATTAAGGTTTAGTCTAAGCCTAATTTAGACTTTTTCAAGAAATAAGGCATAAATGAAAAACAGGTCACACAGCGATATCAAGCGTAAAAACTGAGTTAGAACTGAAAATTTGGTTTATATTGGTTTAGACTGGAAGTGGACAAACGAGATTAGGTGTCGTCTCCACTCCCTGGGTTCATATATTTATGAAATTTTCAATGGCAGCAGTCAGTTCTGTATGTTTTTTAGATAGAGGTCATTGGTTAGAACTAAAAAAAATGGTCCATATTGGCTTAGATTGGAAGTGGACGATCGAGATTAAGGTCCATATTTATGAATAACCCCCAAGAGTGGGTGGTATATATTGAAATTATATACTCCTGGGAGCCACCCACCTCTTGGGAGTGATTCGTAACTATGGCCTTAAATGTTCCCTCAACTTTCTGGCTTCATACATTCTTTAAATGGCATCGATCAATCAAGTACAGCATTTAGATAGAGGTCTATGCTCCAAACCATTTGTTGAATAAAAGCCAATATCAGCATTATTTTAACACCGACTAGTATTTAACAGCTTTATTAAAAATATATGTTTTTAAAGAATGATCATCAGTGACGGTGTTGGAAATCCTTTTATCTTTAAAAGCTGAACCCAAAGCTAAATATTGTATGCATAATGAGAATAGATCAAACGTTTTAATTTTTATTGATTCAGTCATTCCATCGCAACGGGGGCTACATTTAGATAGATTCAATTTGTAACAGTCTGTACCATTTATAACGGTATGCGGGTCCATCCATTGTTTCGGACACAGTTTAAGTAAGAATACGAAGTATGGATAATTCGTACCACTTAAGATCACAAGGTCCTGGTTCAGTCTTTATCGTCCTGTATATTGCTGAATGATGAGTTATTCGCCTGCTTTTAGTATACTGGCCACCATCGAGAACCCATCCACGACCATTTTCCGCTCAAACAAGTTTCAACTATGATGGGAATCTCCAACGAAAGGGATCATCACCACTAAAGCGAACGCTGAATGAACTTGGAAATAACCAAAGATAGGTCTCAGTTCATAGAGCAATTACAACTGAATAGAAATATCGCATAAGGGTATTCTACTACCTCAGGAATTGCCAAGATATCCTAAAAAACTAAGAACATAAGCAAAAAGCTACCTTCCACTATGAAAAGGTATGTTTATTAGATCGTCTGATTTCTAGTCACACAACCGTTTGTGTCACTGAAATACATGTCACAACTTTCTACAAGCTGATAGCTTCCATTGCTCCAGAATCATTGAGTAATTAATGAGTCTTTTTTCCTTTTTAATAAAACGATAAAGAATGTTCTTTAACATTAAATTATATGCATGTTTACATATATAGTAGACAATCACACTCGTACACACGCATTGACAGAGTTGAGGTGCGGGCGACATCTGTTATGCACGACCGCGGTGATACTCTAGTAGTCCAAACACACTTCATTATTGTTTTTAGTTTTGTCCACACGTGAGCGGTGGATCACCCGGTTACAAATTCACTATATTAATAATTTATTTATTCTGTGAATATTTGTAAAACTGTCGTAAAACAACACGATTTTCTTTTGTTTAGTATTAAACGTAAACAAATATTTGATAATGATTCTTCCACAAGTCACTCCCAATGACCTCTATCTAAAAGCGATACTGGACTGACTGCTGCCATTGAAAATTTCATGAATATATAAAGCCAGGGAACGGAGAGGACACTTAAACTTGTTTGTTCACTTTCAGTCTAAGTCAATATGAGCAAAATTTTCGAGTCTAACTCAGTTTTTTACGCTTGATATCCCTGTGCGGACCGTTTTTGATTTATGTCTTAATTCTTGCAAACAACGTAAATATTATTTGCAGTGTTTTCTATTATATGCAGAGTACTGTATACTATTCATGGAATTAAGACTTAAATTTTTAAAAAACCGAGCCGCACAGCGACAAGAAGCGTATAAAACTGAGTTAGAACTGAAAATTTGATTTACATTGGATTAGACTGGAAGTGGATAAACGAGTTTAAATATTTACTCTGGTGTCTAACTTTCGACACTAAGCAGTCACTCCAGTATCGATATGTAGAGCTCGATGGTCACTCCTAATAAAATAAAAAGGTATGGCGAAACGGGTGTTAACAGTAATAGGACAAGAATTCTGAGATAAGTGTATGGTTGGGCCAAACTCTACGAATTTACAGTTTAAAGTTTTATTTCAATTATATGCTCATCTTCTTGAAAGCTGTGAATGAGACGAATAAGGTTCTTAAAAATTCGGTGGAAAATATATTTTATTATTAAATATGTCACTAGGTTCATATTTACCTGGAATGCCTTCAATACTGCAGTACTATAGATATCTGGTCGCATGTCGCATTCAAGTAGGCTTTGTAAATACAATTATGCATATATTTGTTGAAAATGTGTTACATATATGGAGGGAAATGTACAATCTTTTAATATATATTTATCTATACATAAGGATAATGTATTTAATTTCTTACCTACTTGCAAATTATGTACATAATTTGTCGATGCTATTGTATAAGATAAGAGTTCCAAGTGAAAATAATTTTCTTTCAAATGACCTTCATATCTGGGATTACTTTTAATATTGTGAACTTTTATGGTCCACTACCTTGTCTGAATCAAAAAATATCGTCAACAGTTTCTTTTTTTCAAGCATGTTCGTACTAGACACATACTGTACCGGTAATGTGAGGTATTCAATATTCCACGACGGATCAATATGCTTCTTGTCTCATTATAACTTTGAAAGAAGAAGAATTGTTCTTGCCACAAATAACTTTCGGTGTTAATTGCTTGGAATTACCGAGTTGTTAGAGAGTGATAAGTTGATAAATGACACCGACGTATACAACATAATTACTACTTTAGTAGTATTCTTATTATTGTTGTAATTAATATTCTTTTATGTGAAGCAAAATGCGCTCTTTACATTCCTTGTAGAATCATGCGATTTCTCTTCAAACGAGGGTACACGGCAGTTCCGCTTGGTGTCGCTCGCGTCATTTCAGTATGTTCACAGGAAATTGAAGGAGCGAAAATATTGAGGAGTCTTCACTTAGAGTATTGCTGAAATATATCTCCTCCCACCAGTTAAAAAAATATACTTTTTTTACTATATATTCATATTAAGTTACAGTATTTCTACATTGCTATAACATTGAGTATGTTTATCGTATGTATTTGTTGTTTGATCAGAGACGTAAGTACAATGCCGCGAGACCCCACGTTGTGGGGGGCGCAGGTAGGCGCGTAGCAAAGAGGGGGCAATAACAATTCCCTAGCACCCTACCACTACTTTGCACACATGAAAATTAAAGGTTAAACATATACTTGATAAAAATTTAATCGTTTTCTATTGATGCTCTTAAATGTATGTTATTGGTAGAAATGTAGGCTTTTATATAGTATACGTATTCCATTACGAGGGGGTATCGTAAAGTTTTAATTATCATAGTAAAAAATCATGATACAGGGATGGTTGTGATTTGTAGTTGTTAATCCCTCTCTATGTAGTCACCGCCCAGAGTTACACATTTCTCCCAGCGTTCCATTACTTTACGAATACCGTCATTGTAGAAGTCTGCACATTGTGCTTTAAACCACTCTTTCACCTCATGAATGACGTCATCTGTGTTGTCAAAATAGCGACCACGCAACGGATTCTTCATTTGGGGAAACAAGAAAAAATCAGTGGGTGCGAGGTCGGGAGAATAAGGCGGACTCTGCAATACCTGGAAACCACACGCCCTTGCTTTGTCGACAGTAACTTGAGATGAGTGAGCCGGTGCATTGTCAGCTAGGAGAAGAACGCCTTTCGAGAGCATACCGCGGCGTTTCGTTTTCAGAGCATCGCGCAATTTGTCCAGGAGATTGCTGTAGTACTTCCCAGTGACGGTTTGTCCTTTTGCAAGGTATCTGTGAGGATTACCCCACGAGAATCCCAAAAAACGGACAGCATGACCTTCACCCCTGACTTTTACACCTTTGCCTTTTTGGGAGGAGGGGGGGGGGAATCGGCATGCTTCCACTGCATGCTCATGGTTTTGGTCTCCGGATCATCCTGATATATTCACGTTTCATTCATGGTTACCAGACGCCCGAAAAAATCCTCTTCATCCTTTTGTAACAGCGTCAACATCTGTTGGGAAAGGTCACGCCGCGCTTACTTCTGAAAAGGTATCAGCAAACGAGGAACCCAGTGCGCAGATGCCTTAGACATGTGAAGTTCGTAATGGATAATTTTCCACACACTACCACAACTGAGACCAGTCTCATTCATAATCGTTTGAATGGTTACACGTCTGTCTTCGAGGATTAAACACTCCACTTTCTTCACAGGGCCGCATCGTCCGTCAGGGATGACCTTCCAGGTCTTGGGTTGTCTGTAAGGGACATATGACCAGTTTGGAATTTCCTTTTCCACTTTACAAGGGTGTCTTAAGATGGACAATCATCGCCATACACAGCCTTCATCTCGTCATGAATTTGTCTGGCATTATTACCCTTCAAATGCAGGAACTTTATCACATTGCGAGCCTCAGTCTTATCCATCTTGCACTTTGGTGACTTTTGGCACACCCTGTAAAAATAACAATCATTAGGAGCTAATTTTCTTAACATCATGCACATAAGAACCAAACATAACACTGACAAAATTTCATCATCATATCAAGGCCCGTTTTCATAGTTAGGTACTCAAGCTGGAGCTTGTGAACTACTTCGCCAACTCAGTGGTAATCGTCTCAAGTGTGACACTGTTTCATAGTGGTTACTTCGAATTTACTTTGCCAAGCATTATCTTCGCGAAGCAACGTCAGTGCTTCTTGGTGAAGGAAATTGCTTGAAGTCACAGAAAGTTAATGATTCTTAACAGCCCTGCCAACTGCACCATATTCACGCGCGACTATAAATTAAATTAATTTATTTGTTTACCAGAACTATATATAATTAAGCCAAAATGTTTCTCATCTTAAATAAATGTAGGAATAATTGCATTTTAATTAATTTTGTCGGAAAACCTTCAAAAACTATAAACAATAGTCGGTCATCAAGGACTAAAATAAAGAAATAGGTTGGCAATGAAAACAAGCGAAGTTTGAGCAGCGTGTTAGCAAGCCTCGTTTTCTTGCCAATGTACATTTACACAAAACATCATTTTCTGGCAGCTATATCACGAAAACCGTACAGTACATATGAGAATCAGTTGGTAATTTCTTTAGTTAAAAGAAATTAAAAATATATTGAATCTAGTAAGAGCGATGCGATGTCAGCTAAGAAAAGGAAAGAGGTGTGGGAAGAAATAACCACGGAATATAATTCTGATTTAAGAATTGAATGCCCAGTAAGTAGTTATTTTCAGATTGTAATTTAATCCTGTTGTAAAGATATACTAATTGTTTTCACCAGTGTAAGATCATCAATACTAACTTATCGTTTCCTCAAAGAATTGCTTTAAACACCTAATTCTATTTGATCAATGTCAGCGTCATCTGTGAAATTTCCAAATTTACACCTTCTAGCTAACATCCACTTTATTGCCCGCAAGAAATGTAAAATTAACGGGATAAATTTAACATTTTGGACGTTTGTAAGTGTTGTAATACAAAGTATAGCATTGCTTTAGCTTACGTTGAGCGTGATTTCTCCGAACGAAGTAAGCCACAGGTTCATGCATCGGAATTATAGTAATGTTCCATATATCCATTGAGACATATGCGCGAACAAAATTCCGAACGAAATAAATCATAGGTTCATTTAAAAATCGGAGTCATGGTAATGCTACGTCATAGTGATATGTTTATTTCCATATCGCCATTGATATTTTCCTACAAAAATCACGGACAGTATGTCGAGTGAGCGATGGTGAACGGAGACTGGTTAGAAAAGGCAGGTTAGATGGGTCTTGTTATACGCAATGCGCATCACTTTTAACATACATCACTTATGGCTACTCCATTTATGGTTCCAAATGGAACGCCCGATGTGTACTAAATAGACGCCTAATGTCTGCCTTACATACAAGTTTGCGTTGCTTGTTTTGCGTGAGATTTGGGTGAATAGCCAATTGAAACAGGTGTCACACCTTACAATAAATCACGCGTTTTAATTGGTTACTCACCCAAATCGCAAGCAAGTTTGCATGTAAGGCAGCCCTAAGAGTGAAAGAACGAAAGGTCCTAGAGACTAGTTAGCTTCTTGCTCTTTGAGGTAAACAAATGCAGTGCGTTTTAAGCGCCATGTACATCGCGTTTAATACAGATATCCAACCTGACTTTAACCTCTTCTCCACTAGTTCGAGATCCGTATTTTTGTGGTAAATACTGATATGTGCTATTCATAACACGAAGTGTCGCCATATTCCTCCGCACCACCATGCTTATTAGGGCTATGCGTTACTCAAATCTATTGTGTATTTTACCAAACGATAGTGAAATAGATTTTCATAACACTTTGAGCGCTGGTTGACGATATGTAAAGGTGCATGTGATAAGTATTTGCAAGGGAATGAAAGGAATAGAGCGTACCTATGACTGAATTGGTAGCAGAAACTGCGAGCTATGAAGTGAAGTTTATCCACCTTTTTATATTAAGAAGCATTTTCGACCTGAGCTGATGGTGGTTGAGATCCAAACAAGATGTCTACAAGCTAGTCAATCTACACTATGGGATATGGTGCAGTTTATGGTAGCCAATTGTTGCTATGGTATGGAAAATCAATATGCTCCCTTGTACATAGCTAGCCCTATAATGCTTTCCTAAACCCGTAAGTGCATCTCGTAAATTTTAGTCTAGAATTAGGATACATATCACTTTAGATCAGCCATATGCCACATTTTCATAATTTTAAAAAAATATGTACTTGATTTGATCAACTCATACGAATGGTACCATGCGGAGGAATACTAATGTCCTCATTGCGTGTTCTGGATTCTACGTATTTCGAAAAACAATTCACGGGTATCGAGGGAGCTAATTTAAGACGTTTGGTAATATAACGAGCGTGACAACTTCTTTTGTGAACCGGTACCTCCTTCTGAATTCTCTTTCATTCCACTAATCAAACAGGTCCAGAAAATTTCTAACGTAACGCTTTGGTAGGCGATAATTATCATTTTCCTCATACAATTCCATCCAACGATATCGGTTTAATGCCCAATCATCCATTTTTCTGTTATATTTGATAGCAACTCAAGACTGCCATCGGCCTTCCTTGGCCAAGTTATAAAAAAAATTACTGCTTTCCTTTACTCAGCCAAGTCTTGGAATTTTTTATGAAACAAGCACGCACAAGCAGTGTCTTGAGATATGTCTATGAAACTGAAATCATTAACCAAGGAAGTCGGGGAAAACGCTACTTGTCTTGGCCAAGTTATTCCTCGAAGGTTGGACTTGAAGGTAACCACTATGAAACGAATTTTAACTTAAGTCGAGCCAATTTACTCAAGCATTTGCTCAAAAAATGTCTATGAAAACGGGCCTTAATAACTTCCAGGTGGTAATTAAAACTTCACGATACTTCCTCGTATTTTCGAATCGAATGTAACTCTTATGAATCAAAAGATCAATACTTTATACATAGTTTTGGAAATACTTTCCTATGCCTTGACTAGCCCTTACAAAGTTTCAAATTCATTTTACATGCTTCTTATGCGAGAAATATTATAAAATATTATTCAAACGTGAATTAACTTGTCTTGTGATAATACAAGTATTGTACATTGATAGATGTTTCGGGTGAGGTTGAAAAGGTGTGTGCCATTTTTTATAAAATTAGAAAAGAAATGAGATTTGTTTGTGTAAGCGGAAATTAGTTTCATTTTTAAAAAAGACTATGTTCTACCTATATAAAAATATACTCTAATACTAAACATTGAATTGAATTTTATTTTAAGGCCTTTAGGCGACTATGGCTCAGCACAAATGGATGATGATGGGATGAATTAGTGGAATGAATAAAGTGGGAGGAAACGGGAAAAAAACAAGAAAACCAACGCACACGGTGTTTACCCACCACAAAGCCCACATGACATGAGCAGGGATCGATCCGACGACCCCAAGCACCAGAGGTGAGTACTCTACCAACTGAGCCACCGTCTAATATGTCTAGTCGTTTCACGTTACGGTTTCTCTGTAACTTTTTTTGTAAGCATGCCTAATCGGCGAAAGCTATGTGCGATGTATGCGGCGAGGTAATGCAATATATATATATATATATATATATATATATATATATAGGGTGTTGCCAAACAACACCAACAAACCTACGTCACGAAATTCCTGACATGAACATATGACAAAACAGACCATAGGGGTGGACAAATGCTTCGTTTCGTCGTTATAGGGTTCCGAAAGTGTGAGAACATGAACTCTAAAGTTTGATAATCCCAATTCCATTAAGAGTAGAACAACGGGGACCCTCAAAGACTTGAGACCTGCTCTATCCAAAATTATGCGACGAATGCGCAAGGGATTCCCCAAAGGAAGTAGGGGATTCCCAGACATTCTCTGGAATAAACGTAGATCGAAATAAGAGCGAATAAGACGACTTTGTGTATGAGTACAGATGATAAACGTAATCGCTGGCATCTAGTTGAGCAATGACAGTCTCTTTTACTGATAACAAATACCACAAACGTTCGTTCAAATGTATGTAATTTACCCCTGTTTGTTATGAAACCACTACTTTTTTTTATTATTATTAAACTCGTTCGACAAAGGAATCTGATATATCGACTAGCCCCCATAAATTTTGCCCAGCCCCCGTAAACGAGTTAATAGCAAACACAGCAAAAATGATAAGAGAAGTCGCCTGGAAGTTCTATTTTAAAACTTTCTCACTCACTCAACGTTACTGTTCCATCCGCTAGTTAATGTCACTGCGAAGCGTCACATTTCTACAGGAAAAAAATACGCTCGGTGCTAACTTCCTGCATTCTATGGAATAAAGTTCCACAACCAGGGACGTACACAGAAGGGGGTCCTGACCCCCCAAACTTTAATTTTTTCTCAAATTGGTGTAACGTTTAGCAAAATTCTATGCATTTTACGTACATTTCACACCGACAGGACTCGGACCTCCCAAAAAACAACTTCTGGGTACGTCCCTGTCTATAACTTTCCAAAATTGTCGTGGTGTCGTCAGGGCTGGAAAGCACCAGTGAATGAGTGCCAGGGAATTTAGAATACCAAGCCAATAGCACACAAAGGTTGAAAATACGTGGATTAAACGTTAGTATTGAAACATTATGTTAACGTTGTAAATGTACCAAAATGTCTGCCTGTTCAACGGTTTATTCAACGTTGAAGAATGGTTGAGACGAAACGATGAAGGAACGGGTTTAGTTGGCCAAAACAGAGCTGTCTATTGGTATACACACATTTAGTTTCATTTTATCCGTTGCTTTCATCACGATATTTATTTTCCAACAGTAAATAATTCGAGCTGGTGTGGGTTCGAACATAGGGATGTTCTGCACTTCTCGTTGGTAGCTCGACGCGTTGACCACTTATCCAAGAATCTACCTGGAGAGGCTACTATTATTTTACTGTATCGTTGAAATTAAATGTTCGTTGAAATATAGTTTAAAATTCAACCTGTTTTCAACGTGCAAATGAAAACATGAAAAATATCGTCATTTTCATTGTATTTGCTTTTAATTATAATTTTTAAGCAATTAAATTAGAAATACAAGTGTGAAACGCAATCTAGGACATAGTATAACGTTTCCCCATTGCCTTCTCATAATAATATATGGGCAAAGAGTAACTATTGTAACGCTTCTCTTCTGAGTAGCTAATAACAGAAAAATGTTTCCCACTTCAGACTATACTTGCTGAAACTGGTACTATAATACTAGGTTGGATACACTGCGGAAGGGGTTTCCTAGTTCCTATCGATAACTATTTCACAACCACAGAGTCTAACCTAATGGCCCGCGTAACGAAGTCGCCAACATAACCATAACTTAGTTATTTAAATCTACCAAAATCCTGTGAAAGGAATATATTAATAGTCACAAATAAATACCAAGAAAATTTGAAATTACTAATAAATATAAACACATTACGTGCCAGATTTCTTATTATTGTCATTCCAAAGAGCCATACAGCGTACATGGACATATATATACTGTACAGCGTACATATATACTGTATATATATGTGTGTGTGTGTGTGTGTGTGTATTCGTTACACTTCCAGTTCTTGATACTTGTGCGCTATGAACTTTTGTATGCACTATCGTTGCTTTTAGATGTACACATTTACACTAGTAGCCTTATACAAGAGCTTCTCCCCTCTAGCTTTTAATATGTATTTTTATATTCACACACATATACAACGAACGATATTAAACATGGGTACCATTTAGGAAATGAACTCCGGTACCAATACTCTCCCCATAAAACAATGTATGCTGGGAGCTTCTATTATACATGAATGATATTTAGATATAGTTTTTAACATATACTGAGGATATATATATATATTTACTATTATTATCGGATCCGTACTAAACAAGGAATATGTATTTTAGAGCTCTGTTAAATAGAATATGGAACAGTAATAATTATACTAGAAATTTTATGTAAATATCTGCGCGTTAATACTTTTAGGAAATTTCGCTTTACTTGCCGGCATAAAATAGAAATGTTACTCCTACGTACTTAAATAAAATATGACCCTGAACTTTAAGGACAGAGTTAAATTCTGTATCTAAATACTTTGAATATTGATACACTCGTGATTATAAGTACTGAGTAGGCTATCTTTGTTTACTAACAACGTTCGTAAATGAATATAACAAAAGTTGGTACTTAAAAATTGTACACTTTAGCAGTGTTATCTTTCATAAGCGAAAGTCAAGATCATCTTTACTTAGTTCTCTTCTGGTCGGGTTAGGTTAGGTTAGGCACATCACAAATACTGAAGTTGACACAGTGGTGTTGAGCAATTGGACAGAAAACTATTATAGATGTATGAGCTGAAGCTGTTTCTTTATCTTTATAGACTTTTCACTAAACATATGTGTATCATCAGACAAATGTGGCAACAGTAACTTCAATGCTTCCATACGTAAAATGCATCTATGGTAACTTACGGAACAGTTAAGTTAAGTTAGGCCTATTTAAACCAAATAGTTTTCATTGACACATCCACAGATAGTGTGACACTATACAACTTCTCTAAGAATTATATCATTGAACAGCCTGTCGCGGAATACTCTCCTCCTTGCTGCCTTAAACTTTACTATAAATGAAAAGTCAGTGGACAAATGCTTAAGAGGGAAAATATAAATAAGTACTCCAGCACACGACATACACTGATAAATTATAAAAGATGCAGTTCAACAAAACAGTCGCACTTCTTAGTATTTAGCATCTACGGCCAGGGTCACTTTCCGCCTTATGCGCAGGGCCAGAATTCCTAACCTCTCGTAAGTTTCTTGATTTCTAATTGTATAATTATAGAATTAATAACTGCACTCGGCAGCAAGATCCACATAAAGTATCTAGTTTGACTTTACTGAGCGCTCTTAGTAACATTTATACTTGATGAAAAGGTGCTTGAAAGCATGGTGCCTTTGTTCAATGACTGCTGCGCACATGTTTCAGCATGAGATTGAAATCCTTTTAGAACAATTATAATAATAGTAATATGTCACTTTAAGTTTAACCACAATGTTAAATAAATTCTGCTTACTATAATTTTAAACAACACTTCCATTAACCTGCAGTGTTTATGATATTGGGAATTATTGGCTTAGTTGGCCATTGTGATGCGTAGACTTTCTTTTAAATAATGGTATTTAATCCTTTGGCCTAAGATTCACCAAGAATTCCTGGATTTCTCTGAGCAAAAATGGCTGTAATTTCTTTATCTTACGTGAATATTCCCAATCTTCACCCTCTTTCAGGATCAGCCATATCCACACTCCTGGTTCAACACTGTTGCCAGTATCCAAATTGGCGCATTCCCTACATTAAGTTAAGGGTTTCAACAAAATTTACTAACGGTGGTCGTCCATTCTACAGCCAAAATTTAATCTCATTGTGAAGCAAGATATCCAACCTAACTTGTTACGTAAATAATAAACTCGGTACAGCTTTGGAACTGTACAATAGTATGAATAATAGTTGAAAGTACGTCACATTAACCCCATATCAACGAGATTCTAACTTCGTTGAAATATGGTTTAAAATTCAATCTATTTCCAGCGTGCACATGAGAATACCAAAATTAGTTTGTGTCATTCAATTAGTTTTTAATTATATTATTTTGACATAACATTAGTAAGAAATGCATTAAACAAAATCTATTATACCATAGTTGAAAATAACTTTTTGAATACACGTTGTATTAACGTCTTATCAATGCAATGGCGAAAAAACTTTAATTTTCGATTTTAAAAAAATGCAAAAAGTCGACGCCAGGGTTTGAACACGGGACCTTCAGATCAACTTCGTGACCCCTTGTCCACAAGACCAAACTGCAGCTACCCGGCTGAGTGCTTGTCACTATTATTTGTTATTCAAGCTACGCGAGAGTGGAATATATTCCGTCGTTGCTCTAGTAAATTAACCCTCGATGTTAAAAACTTAAAACAACGACGGAAAACCGTCGTTACTCTAGACATAACCAATAATTAAATGTATTCATTTGCCAAGGCTGTTGAAATTCTTTGAAAGCATAAAACACCCAGAAATATTGCAATCCTGTTAGTCCACGCGGAGTAGAAGAATAAGTGAGACATTAAGAATGAGTAAGCGTTATGTGTGATCTCATTGTCTTATTGATACGAAGAGACCAAGAAATCGTTCCCTCGGAAAATAAGCGAAACACGCTTTCACCTCATCCCGCAAACATAGACTTCTGGATGACAGTGGTCAGAAATCTTCATTTTCCGCGGAGAAAACAAGCTATTTTGTCAAACAAGGTAGCATAGCTTTCCAAGAAGGGAATTCGGAAAGAAACGTCCTTTTGATGTTTTTTACTGATACTATCTTGGCATGCATGTTTGGCGGATGACACATCTCGTGTCGTCTACTCTGTGAGGACAGGGATGAGGAAGGTAGCGGTCAGTGCCTTATTTTACTAAACAATTATGGTCAGAAATGTTAAAATAACTCGTTTACTTCTGTGATATTTTGAAAAAAAAAAGTGAAAAATGAGGGGCGTAACCATAGAAGACTTTTAAAGGAAACTTAAATACATATGTAAATTAACACACCTTTTATAATTAGTTACATCCTCCATAAACACATTGCTGCAGTATAATGAAGACACATTGCAATTGCAACCCTCATCAACTTCTTTGTTTCTCTATTCGGGTGCTCAAGTTTTATAAACAGCAGAATTACTAGAAAGATCTTTAATGAGCACGTGCTAGAATTATGCAGATGAATTGTTTACAGCCCCTTTATCCATTACGTGATCCACATGAGAAGGAACTGTTCTGTTTATAGAAGGGCGACGTGTGGTCGACACGTACTACACCGTTGCCAACCTAGTTACTACGGCTCAGGAAGTAATGGGTCCCGTACGCGCTGAAAAATTTATTGACGAAATAAAGAAAAGAAAAGCAAAAGCAATTTGGGATTTGTCATCCGAGAAATACAAGGACAGAAATCATGGGACCCATATCGCCCCACATCGATTATCGGTATCACAAATTTACCTATTTTCTAAAACTATATAGTAAGTATTGTGCAAAGAATAAGTCGATTTTCTACAAAACATTCTGCTTATAATGAATAAATTAAAATCATGCAAATAGAGCACCCGTCATGGAACCATATTGATCCATGTCGGTTACCTATATCTATGTTGATCAATATCGGTCCGTATGGGCAAAACGACGTTTATTCAAGCGATGCTATATCCATCTGCTGATAAAATATAAAACTTCATGTTGTTGTCAGCACGAGGACAGCTTTGTTTGGTGAAGCATGTTGAAGTGTAGAAATAACACATCCTTTCACGGGAAGGATATAGACAAATAAAATGTTAAAATTGATTGTGTTTTTCCCAAGGATAGTTTGATCACTGTAAGTACATAGACAAACCAACAAGATTTATAGGAATATTTATTATGTTTGTTATGGTACACCGCCAGAACCGGGGGACATTTTACACTTTTGTTCCGTTTGTACGGTAGAAAATAGCGTTTTTTCTCCAGGGTATGTGGTTGTTAAGAGAGGTCCCTCTTAGTAGGAGGATAAGTTAATGTTAGTTTTCTTTACATATGTTTTACATCATTTCTTTCAACTGAAGCTGTTTCATTGTAATCAAGGCCATTGTACTCTTAACTTCTTAGCAAAAAAAGTTGAAAGCAGAAGAGATTTGAAACGATGACAATTGAGCGGAACTACAAATTTTTGCATGAACGCAACATCGAAAATAACATTATTTTACAAACTAGCAGTGGTCGACAAATTTTACAATCCATTGGCACAACGAAGTGATGTAACTTTAGCTACAAAAAAATAGTATTCTTTACAAGTACTGTATTTCTTTTTACAATTTCTAAGGTGTTTTACTATTTCATGTTGGTTTGTCTATGTTGGTGGTCCTATATTAAAAAGGGGCATTTCGTTTAAAAAATAGTAAAAAATCAGAATTACATTATGTTCACAATGTCAATGACCGATATTGAGCGATGTCGATACTGATATTAAGCAATGTCGATCTGCGATGTCGATCGATATCGTTGACCGATACTGGCCAAGATATTTGCCATCCAATATGAGGCCCATGTCGTTGAACGATATCGATCGATGTCGTAAAATCCAATATGCCAATATCGGCCGACGTGGATGTGCTACTTGGGTCTTTGCCATACTAAGACACAGAGAAAAACTTGGATTCGAAACGGCTTGCGTTGGATTGAATGAAAAGGTGAATTCCAGCTCATGTCTGAATTCCACAACGTGTCATTTAATTATGATTGTGAACTGGGATTCTTTTTCCCCCTTTTCCCTATGCATCATAAAAGGCGAACATTTTTTTTTTGTTTACATCAAATCATAAGTGCTTGAAAGGGTGTGCGAGAGGGTATACTTCCATTCCCCTCCCCAACCCTGAGGAGTTCAAATGTAAAACCATGAAAGTGCCACAAACATTGAACTTGATTTGTTTTGTGGGAATGAATGTAGGTGACAAGCTGAAGAAAGTGGTAAACAATGAAAGTGCGTAAGATTATAAAATTACAGACATCGCAAGGTGGCGCTGCTGTTGCGTGCGCCGTGTATGTGCCCAGCATTGTAAAGTGAAGAACCATGAATGATCCATCGTCATGATAGCTCAGAACCAGAATGTGCCACCTCAGGCATTTTCCATACGTTGGTAAACCATGTAAGTACCAAACTCCACCAGAAAAAGGGTTTTCTTTAATACTGAACAATTTTGTGTTTGGCACTTACATGGTTCTTCATTTGAACTCTTCAATTATAAGAACAGCTTAGTTCTCAGAACTTCTTTTTTATGTTTGCCTTAAACAATACATGAACGCATTCTCAGACAACATATCTATATTTAGTTCGGGCTTCAACCTGCTACCCATGACTACGACCCTGACTCTATGACATAAATCGATTTGCGAAAAATGCTAACAAGAGGAGAGTCTGGACATTAACAAGGAAGCGAGTTGCACCAAGCCAGAAAGGTATCGTCGTGTCCAGCCATCCAATGGAGCATGGAGGCGAAGGGCCGAAGAGAAGACATGACAAGAAAACAGGGTCAGCAATGCTTGGAACTTATAAAGGATTGCCAGCTGTAGTTCCATTATGGTGTTCCCATTATATTTTCCTTGTATATTGCTTTGATCAATTATAAAGATGCAAGACAATAGAGTTACGTAAACACTGTACTTACTATTGTTATATCATGGTACGTAACACGGTACATTAAATAATTCTTTTTGTCCGAAATATGTGTTCAACATTCCTCTGCTTCAATATATAGAAAAAACAACTACTGTGGGATTAGAATTCTATTCTATGAAAGTAGGCCACTGAGCTGGTGGTGCTGGTTCGAATCCTGTTCACAGCGGTTACCTTGACTGACTTTTTCTACGATTTCCCCTGAATCTCACAAGGGGAATACCGGGATGGTTCCTACAATATAGTTTCTGGCCGCTACCTTCCCTATTCTCTCCTCGATGGCAATGTTTCCCCTTATCGTTAAGTTGTACTGGCCGACGGAGCCCATCCATCAGATATGAGATAGACTTTGGTTGTAGATATCCTCAACAACGAAGATATAAACAAATTAATTTTAAACCTAAAATTTTGATGGCTAACTTTAAAATCTACCTTATCCTTGGCTCCAAAAAATAGATTACAACGCAACAAAGCAAAATGCTTCATTCCGCTTCGCTCTGATCAGTCGGTTTGCGAATCATCAATTAAATACATGCCTTTATTTTACTTCGTTGTGTTCTGCTCTAACTTGTATTTCTCGGTGTGCGGTCACCCTAAGGAAAGGGTCAAAGCATCTACAGAGTACAGCCCCACTTTCACCAAGTGGGACTGATGGAAATAAGATCGGTCAGTTTCATCAGGGCTCAAACGTTCTTAGCTGACGCAATACTCAACCATAGTCACAAATGCCAGCTATTCAAACATGGCTACTTGGTTGATAGTTTGAAACATATGTTGCAGTCTTTAGATCCATTATTGAGGATATTTCGAGAGCTGCAGCATCAGGCGCCAGTTAGCCTCTCGTCCTGTTGCGGCGAGATGCTCGTGTGGTCTGAGGCATTTAGCTAACATCTCCATGATCGTCAGTTCGAATCCCGCATGCTGCACGGGTGTTTGCGGATTTCAACATCCATCCATCTCATATAATCCGAAGCCAACGCTCTACCAAGTGGGCCATTGCTGCTCGGCCATACTGTCCTGTCTTATACTGGATCGGAAATATTTTTTTAATGGCGATGTTATCATCAATCCGAACCTCAGGAAAAAATAATTGAAGACCCCTGATCTATAGAGTTAACAATGATCCATAATTCCATATGTATCAGTTATAAGGCCGACCTACGAGCACTGTAGAAGAGGTGGCCATAGGGACATTGGTATTAGCACAGCATTCGCCTGATGAAACTCAGCAAAAACTCTAGAAAAACTTAGTTAGAATGACTGGCAGCAGACGTAGAACCCTTGTACCTTCCCAGTGCCAATCCAAAGTCCGTGACCGTAACCACCATACTACGGGGACTGGATCTTACCGCAAGTTTAGAAGCACAATTGTTGTGATGATGATAACAGTGTAGGCAACTATAAATGTGGCAACATTGCTTGTGGGGAGGGCAGACAATAATCCGTTACCCATTCATTGGGTAAGAGACAGCCGCTGTCCTTATGTTAAGTGAAGGGGGAAGAAGCATATTAAAAAAAAACACTGTACACATTACACAAACACACACACACACACATAGTCCGTAGGAGTCGAATGTGTGCCGAAGAGCCACCCATATGAAATGTGGAAAACGCAGCCGGAGTCGCAGGTGAACTGATTTGAGTCGACATATAAGGCGAGCTATGCGTTTTCTTACGTTCCACTTTCTGTTTCTTCCTTGTGACGTCTGCTTTGCCACTCCTACACGCACTCACAAGTACACGATGCAACAATCTCTTCTTTACGAATATATTAAACGAAACTAGAAGATAAAGACGTTACCATACCAGTTAGCACCAAACTACAAAAAGAAGTGCCTTCTATTACTTCTCGATTGCCGCTTCGTTTGTTAGATACGCGGTTTCCAACTTAGAAACTAAAATCGATGTGATAAACAAAAGGACTATTTCTCAACATATGATAAGCGATCTGCACGGTAAAAGGCTGATATCGCGGCAATACTGGACCAATAACAAAGATATCGATCATGCTTAGGTGTCAGACCCAAGCAGTACACTCACGTTAAAATGACGTGATTATTTGGTCGAAAAAATCAAAATCACATCTTTGTAACGAAATATACGTCGCTAGTACGTGATACTTGGATATTTTCATCGACGTAATTCTGTCTTTACTCATCCTCTAGTATTCGATGACATACTATGATTATATCTCGTTTTTGATAGTGACTGCGTGATCCTGACCAATCTGTTTGGAGTGAAACAGTGAACTTGTCGGATTCAACTGTTTCATGTGTGTGTGTGTGCCGTTGTTTTCTAAAATGATCAAACAATTGTTTTGGGACAAATTGATTCATTTATATGTTTATTTGAAACAAATACCTACAAGAACAAGCTGTCACTGGAGGAATTTTACACACGTCGTTTGGTTTGTGACATTTACCAGTCATTTCGACGTCTTTCGCATCAATTTTCGACCTAAATATGACGTTACTTTGCCGTGAGTGTGCTACTTAAGTTAGAACCCTTTAAGCTTTTTCCGTCATGAATGAATTACATGGTAGTTTCCAACACCGTATTCTATGTTTCAAAATTCTAATGTTTATCAGGTCACTTTATCGGGACACACAATTCTCTTACACCCTGTACCTTGCAGGAAGCAAGTGCGCCGGGTAGGGTCCCCCTAATGGGGGTGCCCAAATGATAAATAAGGTGATGTTAGTTTTCCTATTTCTACAGTACATGTTCATTCGTTTTCCCCTTCTACCAAGCTTATCTCCCTTTGGCAAATCTATTTCATTGATAAATTCCTCCCTGAAACTCGTGTGCTACAGTACTTATATAAATTACATCACGTATAATACCCCTCTCCTGGCTAAAGGAGTTAATTCATGCATTGCTTGTGCTGTTTCTGGGGTTTCGTGCATAAAATCGATGAAGACTATGTGGTGAAAATAGAAAAGAATGAATGAAAGAAAAATGAAAACGTCATTTTCTGTCGTTTAAGGATCATTCATCGTGATTTTGTCATATACAAACATACTTTAAGAAAAAGAAAAATATACAAGAAAAATAAGCGACAAGAACTCACACAAAAGTAGGAGCAGACTTGCACTAGAAGTATATTCTTCAAACTGCTGTTTGGATACAATTATTGTTTACCGTTAATACCATACTTTTGAGTTTCTAATACAACATATGGATAGGGAAACTATATACAGAGGGTAAAAAAAGCATTTGGACAAGTTCAATAAAGAGGAAAACAGACTGTATCACACATAAAACATGGTCCATTTCAAAATCTCTTGCCCTTTTATGATAATTTGCATGCCTTAGATAGAATACTATAAAAATAACTACCATTCGATACACCTGCAAGGTAACAGGCAACGAAAGAGCGACATCTACGTAAATTCATCGCAAAAAACGTAATTGGATAACCCCATACTACTCTCGAAAGAAATGTTCTAGGTATCCTTTTATGTACAAGAGCAGTCTACGTAGTGTATTGAAGCAATCACACCGCGTCAGGCAAGTCAAGCTTGTTGGAAAGCCATGATTTACGGTTGGATACATCATAAAGAAACAAAAAACAAAGCAATTGTTGCGGAATAGAATCCGTTTTTGCCAACTAAGAAAACTAACTGCCCGGAATTAAACCTACATTCTTCATTCTGTGAACAAAACTGGAAAAATTAATGCTAAAGATTTGGCTACTTCACTCGCCTAGGATATTTAAGTTAATGTTACACCACAAACAATCCAAAATTCATTGAAAAAATTGGGGGTTAGAAGATGTATCCAGAGTATCAATACTGGCCACTCCATTAGTAATTACACAACCCCAAATCATAACAGACCCCTCCATCATTTTTACCAGTTGAAGCAATGTTCTGCTTTCTGAAAGCTTCATTCCTCTTTCGCCACACGTCCTGATATCCATCACTAGAACACAAGTTTATCTTAATATCTCATCCTTAAAAAAAAAAAACTTTTCCCCAAATTCGAGGCACTCATATTGATATTTCTTGGAAAATTAGAACTTCTTTCTGCTTTCTTGTGATATATATGTTTTGTGTCTGGCTACATATCTTCTGAATCCCAATTTTTTGTTCACATCTACACATCTGTAACATTAACCTACATATCCTACGCAAGTGAAGTTAGCCAAATCTTTAACACTAATTCTTTGAGTTTTGTTCACAGAATGAAGAATGTAGGTTTCATTCCGGGCAGTTAGTTTCCTTAGTTGACCAGAACGAATCTCCAATAATTCATCTGTTTTATGTTTCTTTATGATGTATTCAACGCTAGAGCACGGCTTTCCAACAAGTTTCGCTAGTTCCAATGTTGTTCAACTCAGTTTGTTCCCCATGCTGCTTCTTTATGCCTGACCCGGTGTGGACTGCTTCAATACACCACGCAGAGTGCTCTTGTACACGAAAGGATACCTTGAACATTTCTTTAGAGAGTAGTATGGGGTTGTCTAAATACTTTTTTTGCGATGAATTTACGTAGATGTCACTCTTTCGTTGCCTGTAACCTTACAGGTGTATCGAGTAGTAATTTCTAGGTTATAGCATAGTCTGTTTTTCCTCTTTGTTCAACTTGTCCAAATATTTTTTTTTCTCACTGTAGGTGAGACAGAAGCTTCTTGAACAATGCCTGTCGAAATCGAGAACCGAGAATTAAAAGAAGAAAAACATATTTGTCAAATAAAGCAGTAGCGCGGCGGAAGTGGGCCGGACAGAAGGAGAAGCACATTTGGAAAGGCTGAGTAACCCCTCTGCATAGACTAACATTAGTTTCTGATATTTTTTAAGTTTATTTTCTAGTAACAGTAGAAAATATAGTAGGAAATAAGAAATTGTTCTTATTAGTTAGAACATAATAATTTTTTGTTAAGATCATCATATGTGCCTTCTTAGACCCTTATCTGGCAACAGAACACATATCTGAATGGGTCCCCCCTAAGTTACACAGAAATCGGCGCCCTTGGCAGGAAGTAAACGGAAACTAAAATGAAGAAGCGACAAAAAACATTTAAATTAATGCCTACGAATGGTTGTTTCATTTGCGAGAAATTTTGACGTCATAATCCACTTCAGGATATAAACACCACATGTTTCGTGGTCTTCGATTTACAAAGAGCAGGAACTGGAAATCAGCTATTTGTCTCCATTTGGTAATATGGACTGTTGTAGGTAGTTTACAAAAGATGAAGCCAGCAGTTACGTTTTTCATTCTGTGGGTTGGATCACTTCACTTGCTTTGAGAGTCCAAGGCTGTTGAGGTGTGTTCGATGAGCTCCACCTCCAGAGAAGAGAGTGCTTTCTCGTTCGCCTCCTCGCTTTTGCATCAACACCAAGGTCACTGTGAAACAACTAGCATCGTAGAAATTGCTTTCATTGTTGCCGGAAAGATTCACACGTGAAAATAAAATGATGATCTGTTAGGGCTGATTTTCATGAACGCTTGCGTTGCTTGCGATTAGCGTGAGTAGTCAATTGAAACACGTATTTTAAGATACCCTATTACGTGTTCTACGTGAAACACGTATTTCAATTGGCTATTCACCCAAATCGCAAGCAACGCAAGCTTTCATGAATACCAGCCCTCATAAGTCGGTGACTCCCAACTTGGGGTTCGTGGAACAGTGGCAGTCGTAAAACATTATGTAGCAGTCTGCGAGCAAACTTACTATTATATAGTTTCAAAAAAATACATGTTTTGCTCATTTTAAAACATAAATAAACAAAAGATTTAATTCTTATTGCCAACAGGAGAAAATGTTTGACGATATTTTCAGATTGCCTTGATTGATTTCTTTATTACGCTTGCGTTTTAAAATTAAATATAATTGCGTTCTTTCAATTTCCAATTACAATTTATGGACAACGTTTTTATATTACCTGTGTATGAAATGTGTAGTAATCCCCCACACAGCAATTTGAAATAACTCAAAAGTAAATTAAGCCTACTTTGGCAAGTGGGATAACTTTTAGCAAGCTTAGCAATCAAGCAGAAATAAATAAATAAATAATGGTTGAATCACGCAGTTATATGCATGCAGAAATAATCTTAATAGGACACGAAAGAAAAATATAATATACTTGTTTTTAAAAAAAGAAAAGAAAACGTTGTCATAGCTGGGAATCGATCCGAGGACCACTGGCACATACGAAGCCGATACTGTAGTCAACAGACTACGGAATCACACGCACTAGATGGCATTGCAAGCATTATTTATACTTAGTTCATAAGATCGCAAGAGACGCCTAAGTGTAATAGCAGGGTTAGAGTTAGTGAAGATAACTTACGGCGAGACAGTCCTAGCATGTGAAGCAATTTCAGCGCACTGAGACCACAGCAGAAGTGCAGCGAAACAAAAATGAATTTCGAGTTTCATAAGTTACTTCAGCTGTTTGTTCCAAAAACCTTGAATTAGGTTAGTTACGTGGTTATGAATAACAACCAAGGTACTTATATTGTTCCAACAAGTTTATTTCATGTTCGTTTAGTAAGTTCAACACAATGTCAAGTTTAACAAGCTCAAAAAAAGTTACTGACAACCTTGTTGCAAGCTGACATGTTATCTGGGTCGTAAGTTATAATATTGTTTGAAATTTATCAAAACTTTACTTTTCTAGCGTGTACAGTGACGTAAGGCCATCACGTCTATCTTCATTAGGAACGTTGGAGAAAGGATACGGAAGGTAATTGAAAATTCATACCCAATCAAATCGACCTGTTTCGGTCGTCCCTTTCGTTCCCTGGTCCTTCTCAACCTAAAAATAATACCGTATTAATGTTAACATTTAAGATATAAATCGGAAATCGGGCCACACAGCGACAACAAGATTTAGAACTGAAAGTTTGATCCGTTTTGGATTAAGTTGGAAGTGAACGAACGGAGTTTCCTCTGATGTCTAGTTTGAGATACTAACTTAAATGACAATGTAATCGACCACTCCAGTACATTACAGTGCAACTTAATGCTGGTAACTCGACATTAAAATGTCTTGAGCAACAGGCACTAAATAACAGAGGAGTTGAACTTCGTGAGGTCGGGTCCAAATGTACACCTATGCTAAATAATCGTTCATTAGACGATATAATAAGACACTAAGTGTAAGCTAAGGAGTTGAGAAAAGAGAGGCTCTAGTCTTAATAACAATGAATAAAAGGACAGTAGAATTTCGCGACTCGCAAGTTCGCGAAAATTTTAAACACACAAAAAATAGCATCGAGTAGATAGAAGCTTATTAACATTTTCTGAAGATGTGCTTTAAGATTTTGCTTTCATGCACGAATTCTGAGTTCTTCTCATGAAATTATATAACTTTTATTACTTCATTCAAGAAAATAGGCCTTAAACAATCGAAAAATATATAATTCGTCTTCAGAAATCTATCATCGGACTCGTGTACACGGAAAATGTCAGAATGTAGTACACTGAATCCCCATAAATGACAGCAAATTTGTGAATATGGTTTCCTATGTAGCAGGAAAAGTACGAACTACATGATTAGAAGAGCATTCCTTGTGTGCGTTAGGCGGTATTCGCGGTGAAAGGCTTTCTGAAGACAAGTCGAACACGTGAAATGATATGGGGAACCTCTGGATAGGTAAATGTGAATGAATTATGTGAAAATCGGGAATAAATAAATATATACAACTTGCACTATTCTTATTTGTTCGTTATTTCTAAACAAATGTACTATATTTAGGGCTTTAGCAACATGCATTAGGGCAAGGTTTCTGTCTAAAGTTTTTAAACCTCGTTAAAAACATTTATCATTTTACTCAAGAAATTGACTCTTGTACTCTATAAATTTTACCTTATACTCACGATTTTTTTCACTCAAAATATTTAAACGCCTTTATTCCAGAAATTCATACTGTCTCTAAGAATGAACCTTACGGTCGCCTGCATTTCCATTTTTAAAAAAAAGTTAAAAGTAGGGGAAATTTAACATACAGTGTAAATGACAGGAACTGTGTAAGAACCAAGTACATCAACGTTGTGAAAGGAAACACGCTTTCAATGAACCACTTGTCTCTTCAATAATATTTTTCTCATAGCCAGTTCTTCTTTTTTCTTAACCACTCTATGTGATCTAGTCTGGAATGTAAAAACCACTGATGACTGAATATTATAACAAGTCATCCGGTTACACGATTTCGCAGGAATCTGGCCACTGCTCTGTGGTTCCTCTTCAGTGAGCACACGGCAATAACCGCAGACACCAGGAAACAACATGACATCTAGTGTTAAAAGTTTGATTTATAATGCAAAATATTCTGGACCTCTGCATACAAAATTTATGTTATAAGTCATATTTTTAACATGATTTTTATTTATTCTTCTTTAATAATATTTGACAGTATAATTTCAGTCTCGCATACGGATATCAAGCTTACGTGTTAGGGCTGATTTTCATGAAAGCTTGAGTTGCTTGCTTTGCGTGCGCTTTGGGTGAATAGCCAATTCAAATACGTGTTTTATTCTAAGGTAAGTGTAATACGTATTTCAATTGGCTATTCACCTATATCGCACGCAAAGCAAGCAACGCAAGCTTTCATGAAAATCAGCCCTTAGTAGGTTCTAATGCTTAGGCCTATAGATATCTCATGCTCAGCGAGAGTGTGAAGACAAAAACCAACTGAACATCGACCAAGGCGACGCACCTGATTGGTTAACTTGCTGCCATCTTTGTTAACCAAAAATAATAATTTTGATTGGAAGTAAATGGGACTAAGCTGTGACGTTTGGCTTCATGCTTATGGCGAAACAGCAAATCTTCTATTACAACATCCTTGGTACCAAAATAGAATTTGCAGATTTTACCATTATCTTCTTTTTGTTGCAACTCATTTGTTAACTTAAGGCTAGCTTTTCATGGAAGCGTGCGTTGTTGGTTTTGCTTGCGATTTGGGTGACTAGGCAATTGAAACAAGTGTTTAAGTATGTGTTCCACGAGTAACACAAGTCTATATTGGCTACTCATAGAAATCGAGAGCAAGCCACGCGGCGAGCGCCCGCAAGAAAAGCCGGACTAACTTAGGTTCGTGAAGTAAGTCTAAATTTATGATGATGATTGGTGTTCTATCGCGGCTGCAGAGTAATGGACCGAATGTCCCTAGGCAAGGTGATTCGATAGTGGTTTTCTATTGGCTGCTACACATTGCAGTTAACACCTTACACCGGGATCTATAGTTTAAAGTGACTCACGAACAGCTACGGTCAATGTGTTACCAGGAAAATGCAGACCGGGTCTCTTATTTACAAAACGACGAGCGAAACCATTCAATCATCGCAGAGTTAGGGTAGATTACGTCGGACTGAGGTAAGTTGCGTTAATTCGAAAGTGTTATTCCTAAACTGATTGTGTTCCTTTAGTATTTTGTGTTTCCCCACGGTTGAATCGTCGAAGTAAACTCCCGACGTGAGCACAAAAGATGAACAACGTTTCTCTTGTGGGTTAAACGTCTTGTTTGGTGTTTCACCACACATTTGATAAGAAAGCAATCTAATCTGATTTTCTAACCTGTCTGTGAATTTTGTGATCAATGTTTCCATTGCGTATAAAGAAGAAAACAATCTAACCTGACTTTTCTATGAGGTTATTCTACCAGAGTTAACTGGCACACTGATCAGACGCTTTCTTCAGAATATTGTTGAATGTTTTTACAATTCTTTCGTTACTGAAGTTATTTCGCATAGTTCAAGGTTTTCTTGAAACATTTTCTATAGACTGTGGAACAATTATTTAGTGAAGGCAGAATGCTAACACATTTTGGCAATGAAATAATACAGTGCATGCCTTCTGATTGTCTCATTCCATATTACTGAGAAGATTTCCAACTAAATTTCTTTTACATTATAAACAATGAGCTTTCAATAATTCACTATTTAGGAGCACGCATGGATACTCATGTCATGACTTAAGAAGGAACCAGAGACAAGCAAAATCTGGTACATACTGCAGTATAAAATAAGTGAATCAACTCCCAGCAGTCAAACCACCCACCTTACTTCAAGTTATCGTGCAATTCTTTCATGAAGCGAGTTTGATTTCTCTCCTTCCTTTGCGATAGATATGAACATTCGATTTTTAAAAATTGCTAGTGATATGGTCCCATGGCAAATAAATGGACTCTATGGTAAAATGACATACAGTAATTGGCATCTCGCTAGTAGCAATAAATGATGTGGATAATTTACACAATGATGCATCCTAAGGGCCCCTAAGCATCCTTCTAGTTCTTGAAGAAGGAAAATCTTACAATGCTTACTTTATAGCAAGAGAAAAATGAACGTATAGTACTTCGCCTATCTCCCTGGATTTAATAGGTTACTTTGTGACTTAACGAAGCCGCTTTGAAATTATCACCTTAACCACCACGATCAATTAACAAAAGATTATGTGTTTCATGTGCAGACGTCATCAAAGAAACAATAAGCAACGTGTCGGGAACACTATTAGTGTTGCCAAGTTATTTTCGACCTGGTTTCTTTTTAAATCTTAGGAGTATCCAAAACTAAGCAGTGCGAATAACAGAACACCGTACCCTTATTTTGAAGGCCTTTAGGCAACATTGCCTCCTTCAAAATAAGATTTATTATGTTGGTTGATCTTTCTTTTGGCTTCCGATGAGAACGTTTGAATTATTTTAATAGTCGTATCCCCATACATTATTAATTTTGATTTGAATCTGCGATTGGAAGCCATTGAAAATTGTTGAGAATTATTTTTTCTTGGACACCACCACCACCTTTACTGTTGCCGCCCATACAATTAATTTTATCTTATCTTACCATCACCTCCCTTGCTTGCAAAAGTTTCTGGCAACACCCATGACCCCTTCTGTCTAGGATCTTGAAATATATATTTATTTTGTAAGAAATTTGATTATTCAATGCATTTTGTTTATATTGCTATGTTACCAGAAGAAAACCATCGTCGCGAACGACTCTTTTCAATCTATTTATAAATCTGCCTTTGAAATGGCTTACACACATCAGCAGCAGAATTTGCTGGCTCATAAATGTTCAATGAATCGCGACGGAACCACTACAGTCTAATGTGAGAAGTTCATTAGAGTATGAAAATAAAGGCAGATATTTCTCATTTAATGAATTACGGTTTGACTTGCAGTCACGAATGATAACACATACGCTACACACGAATCTCAGAGAGAGAGAAAAAAAATAATGCAAAACCGTGAATCTCAAACACAACCTAACAAAACTCTCAATGAATTGACATGACTATGAAAATGGACAAAGTCACGGAATTTCCTTTTTCTCCTTCCTAGGGAAAGCTGGAAGCATCGGACCATTATGTTTACGTCACGAGAAGCTATTTATGTGTAGCAAGTCTGTTAAAGTATTCCGGAGTCCTCGCTTGAACCAAAGATGGCTAAAGCCCATAAATACAGTTTAAATTCACACATTGAGATGATATTAAATTGCTGTTTGATCATCTAGAGTGCTGATTCACGAATAATTGAAATTTAGTTAGTACTTAGTATAGCCAAGCTGAGACAGGTCAATCAATAGTTCTCAATACAGAAAGCCTTTTCAAGGCAGGGCCATTCTCGCGCAGGCGCATTACTCCTTAAACAGTAAATATTACTCCTTAATTGTAAATAAGACTGACAAGTGGCTGATTTCCAATTGCCAATTTGGTGTATTGGTAGTATGTTGAAAAGTTAATACCTTGGAAGAATTAAATTAGGAGATACCCAAACGTACCCCTACTTCGAAAACAAATTGAAGCCGAAAATGGCCGCCGCTCCGATCGTATGTATCGCAGTCCGCCATATTGCGTTTGGAATAAAATTGAAGTATTGTATCCAGAGATAATCAGTTCATTCTTTATGCTTTCCTGTGATTTTTAAAATGGTTGTGAGTTGTGTTGGATTTAGATGTACTAACAGATACAATAAGAAGTCTCCCAATGTCACATTTCACACGTAAGTGTTAGAGAAAACTTCAATAAAAATATAACATTTGGACACAAATTGATCGCAGGGAGAAAGTTAAAACTTTTTTCGTACTTTTCATTATGTTGTCAATGTGTTAACTGGGGAATTTAAAGAGAGGGATTACTGTTTTAATTCTAGATTTTAAGTAATTACAAGAAAACTGACTAAAGGAAATGGCAGTAGTACGCGTTATATTTCATTAGATTGGGTATACTTTGGGGGATTGTTTTTTGTTATGCAGCTTTCGATATTCACTCTGGAAGTTTCGGATACTCTTCTCTATGTAGAGTTATACAATATTTTATAAGCACTGACAAATATATCTGTGTATGTTTGTATTGTTTAATTACAAGACCAAACTTTCACGTGTAAATGAAAGTTGATCTACAATTCAGTAATGTGACTTATAGAGTGACCATCAATATTTGACCAAATAAGGAAAGTTTCAACTCTAAGCAAGAATTGACGTTAATATAATAATAATAAAAAAAATGTTACTTTTCTACGAAACAAAGTCTGAGACTGTGCATAATAATTCAAAGAAAAAACAGCTCGCATTTGTTTCATTTAATACGAGAATAGACAAACATATTGTTGAAGGTGTAGTTGTACCAGTAGTTGAGCAGTTGTAGTAGCCAATTGTAAACAACGGTTGTTCCAGTGTAGATCATTGATTCTATTTACTGTAGATTGTTTCTTGAACAACGAAGGAATGCAGTAATTAATTATTTCACTGCACCTTCTACTACATATGCACGGGTATCTTATATTAGTTGTACTTCAGTCCTCTCATTGTGCGCTCTGCTCTCTTCCAGATTCACTTTATACTTTTTATTTGATTTTGAGGGGACAATGCATTTCCTGATTGCACAACGTTTGCGGACTAAGTTATTAACCCTTATGGAACTATAAAACTTACTGTGTTTACTACTACATCCAATATAAACTCTATTATTACAGTCTGTCTCCCTTATTGGTCAACCACTGGCGACTGGTCCATTACTGGTTCGGTCACTATATACCATTGCATGTCATAGGCCAGGTGAACGAGAGACTAAACTGTAACAAATCTTTTCGAATTGAACACTGGAACATATTTAACATTACTCCTCCTGAATCTTAGAAACACTGTCATAAATATATGTACCCAGTGAGAGAAAGAGAGGGAGAGGGAGAGAGAGAGAGAGCGTGTATGTGTTCTTGCCATTGAATGTTACCACAGAATGCTGAATCTCGCAAGCGACACTCGTGCTCTACGTAACGATACTGGAGTGACTGCTTAGTGTCGGCAGGTAGACGCCAGAGCAAATATCTAAACTTGTATGTCCACTTCCAGTCTAATCCAATGTGGATCAAACTTTCTGTTCTAACTCAATTTTATACGCTTCTTATCGCCGTGCCCGTTTTTTTATTTAAGTTTCTGAGTTATTCATATAGTAGTATACCGTACTCTGCATGCAATAGAAAATTCTGCAAATAATATTTATGGTTTTTGTAAGAACTAAAACATGAATAAAAAAACTGGCCGCTCAGCAATATCGAGCATAAAAAGCTGAGTTAGAATTGGAAAATTGGTCCATATTGGTTTAGACTGGAAGAGGACAAATCATATTATTGAACATAAAAAGGATAATATTCAGTGCATGAATAAGATAGTGAAGATAGAGGAATAGAAAAATCAAACACAATCCATCGCGCTGAAGTACTCAAGAAAACACTTCTTAACAGCGATTTTTAATTTATGGTTTCTTCTTCTTTTTTAAAAAAAAGTAAAATAATGCTTCTTGTGGAAATTTTGTTTAATCAACTTCAAAATCGAGGAATTGAACCTTCCTTTGCATAAAAGGCTATTTTTCACTTTGAAACAAATATTAGACGTATAACAGACCAGCTTGATGATTCGAGTAAAACAAGAGACAATATAAACACGGTATCAAAAAGGAGAAAGGGTGAAAGAATGGAATGGGCAAGGAAAGCAAAAGAAGCATACCATGTGATTACTTGCGAAGCAAAATTACGCTTTACATTCACATGGCACGTTATGGCAACCACGCCGTTTACTCTAGAGAAATTTCCGAGTTACTCTTGGAATTTTCCAGAAGAAATTGTGGAGAAATTATGTTCAATTTACACATTTCTTCACAAAGAAAGCTCTGTCTTCACGAAATGTCTTCAATCCACTCAGCAGAAGAATTACGATCAATGTCAGAAGCTGTCAGCTTGTTCGACTTTATAGTTTAAAATAGCTAGTAGAAAAAGCTTAGTGAATCTTCAAAGTTTCTAAAACTGATATTAACAATACCAATAACAGTCACACAAATTACTAGCCACGAACAATTGTGACACACTATCAAATTCTATTCTCAGTATTATAGCTAGGCCTACGACATTTTTCTAAATTTTCTCAAAATCGTAACTACACATAGCAGAGTACATCCCTGGGACGTCCCATTTAGTTCCCATTACCGTCAGATTTCTCAAGCTCCCAAAGCGATGTCCTAAGGACGTCCGTGGGATAACTCTGTGGGCAATACAAACAGTTCATCCCGTATGGAGGTCCCCCGGAAAGCCGTGCGGGATTTCCTATTTTTCTATAAATTAAATCGACCTTACTATTATTATTATTTAATAAATTATAACTATACGAAGGATATGACGTAGCAAATAATCAAAGTTCTAATGAAAAGTGCTTGGATGACTGCGAAAGTGCTGTGTGTGTGTTGGGACGCGTTGTTCATCACTCTTTTGTTTTATAACGCCAATTATAGCCAGGTGGCGCAACTGTCATTCAAGACTTGTTTTGAATGTTGTGTTGGTCTTTGCCCTGCTCAAATTCAAGATATTCGTGCAAAAGAAAAGATTTGATAGCTTAGAACTAATATAATTTAATTACTACGCATAGTTTAGAGGTAAGCATATGTCAGTTCATATTGTTAAGTGCATAGATGTTTTAAGACAGCTAGGATATTGTGTATTTATTAATTTCACGTAAATGAGCTCGTGAAGCTGAAACTTTCATTACCTTATACCTTGAAGAACACATTAAATGAGGGGAAAGTAACATCAAGTAAAAGCGAGAAAATTTTGTTGTTGTAACATACACGGAAAGGTCAAGACACCTGCCGTGCTCAGCATTCTTTGACGGTGGGCGTATGTACACGTTTACTGAATTGCGTATTATAAAAAAATCCAATCTGAATTTGCTTTCAGTTTAAGGCGGTTGGTATCTTTGGCTCAGGACGAATGGATGATGATAGATCAATATTTCAGTAGGTGATGGAAACTTAAGAGATTATGATCAGAAAGGAAAAAATAATACTTGGCAGTCATTTAACATGCACCTCCAAAGCAAGAATGTAGATAACTGGTCCACCCTAAGCTAATGCACGAAAATAGTTTCGTTTAAGACTGCCGATGAACAAGAAGGCTGTAAAAGTCAGTGTGTAGGTAGCCCGTGAGAGATTTTCTAATTTCGAAATATCTGACAATGTGATTATTACGAACCACCATAAATTCGTATTCGAGAGGTCGTGGGTGTGCGCCCACCGGCCGCCCATCCTACTGCATGATGAGGTTTTTCTCAGTCACACCAGGCAAACGCCGGGATGGTACCTACAAAAAAGCTTTAGATGACTACCTTGCAACACCTTCTGGGCTGAGCCTGAGATTCATAAAGGCCTTAAACAAATTTAAGAAAAACACTACGCACATTTCAAATACCTGCTTGGCATGTTTTGTTTGTCACGTTGTGCAAATTGTAAATTTGTTTGCTAATCCATTAATGAAAAACCACGTAGGCCTAAATATTCTAACCTAACCTAGAATCGAAATGAATACCTACCCTTCCCTGTGCGAGTTTTCGGGTTGCAGATAGTGCAACTGGACTTCAGAATTGTGAAACGTCATTTGTTCGTTCATGAACCAAAACCTTACTCTACAAAATTAATGCACTACACACACAAATGAATTATAAAAGTGTTTTTCTATTTTCCACACTCTACTATTTACATGCATTGCATGACCGCAATATTTTCGTTACCTTTGTCTACGATTTATGACAAACTATATTTATTTTGCCACGAATATGAACTATTTATTTTACCTTTCCATGCACCCACTACAGCCAGTTAGGTAGTCTGTGACAGGATAGAAGAGTCAGGTTAGATTTTTTAATCATTACGTAGTCCTGCTGCTACCACAGACTATTATAAGTTGCTATTCCATTTACGCACCAATCAAATTCGACAACCGTGATATTTACGTTCATTTTGTTTCTGATTTATGGAACACTATTTTGTCCCGAATGTTATTTATGCACCCACTACAGGTTAGTGTATGCCTGAGAAAAGTCCGGTTAGATTATTTTTTTGTCTTGTTAGGATGGGTTGAATTATGTTATGCCTAGTTTCTAACTTCTTGTGCATAATTACTAATGAAATTGTGGTTTTTTGGTGACCAACTTTTTTTTTTCTTGGTTAAGACATTCCCTGTAACTGCTTCATTTATGGTTTCAAGTGGAACGCTCGACGTATACAAAAGAGACGCTCTTCTAGCTTTTGGTTCGCATGAGGAAACGTTTTTGTAAGATAAGATAAAATTAATTGTATGGGCGGTAACAGCACTATGGCTTACGCCCGTCCCGAGAAACGTTTTTGTGTGTGAATCTTGTGCGGGTAGCAGTTCTTATGATTAAGATATAGAATAACCAAATGTTCAGGTGAAGTAGAACCCGGCTTAAATTGTCCTAGTATTGTCTCTTGTAAGTAATTCAGACCTCTTCATATTTTCGTCATTTTTTTTTTTGGTTTGCTTATGGCAAAATTTACGAGCGAGTTTTCCTTGTTGACAGAATACTAATTAACATTCTTAGGTGTTTCATACCTAAAACCTTATATTATCTGTGGTTCATAATTTTTGTTATATTTTATTTTCCTTTATTTATGTTATATGTGTTTAGTAAGACTGATAAGTGTGGCCGGATACTGGTATTTAGCAGCCAGTTATTGGTAACCCGTGGATGGAAACTGGTATTTTTTGCTATATGATCAGTTTCATTCTTCTTACAAGTTACAAATATATGTTTCTTCATTTTATACAGAGTTAATACATGACTTAAAGCTCCAAGGTATACAGTGACTCAAATATTTTTGTATCTTTTGTGCGGATTTACATATTATCGAAGTCAGAATTTTCCTGAAGTTGCCGGAAACTGGTGCCGTGACACTAGAACGATGTACACACAATAAAAGGATGTCGAACGCATCGAATATTTTTAACCTAATATCACGGTAACAGTGTAGGAATTTGCTTAGAAATTCCCTCTCTGATCCACACTAACGAAAAAAAAACTAGTACAAGGGCATGGCCACCGAAAATGGAATGCTGATGTCTGAGTCATTCCACGTCAATTTAACACTCCTTTTCTATCTCACTCTCTCCGATTGTAATGAGTTTTGGTAAATAAGTTGTACCTGTAGAGCATATGAAAAATCCCAAATTTTAGATTTAGTGAGCAGCTAGTTTTTGAAATATAAATTATTGAAAATTCGAAAAATTGCCGAATTTAGACACACTCGCACACAAAAATAGTTCTCTCTCTCTCTCTCTCTCTCTCTCTCTCTTTCTGTAACTCTGTGTCCTAGAGAGCTTGTGTTTGGCTGATTATGAAGCTACTGAAATAGTCTTTAAAATTTTGGGTATTTTACATAGCTTCAGGCGAAATATATGTATCTTGTGCCGTAATCTAGTCCTCGACCGCTCGATTTTTTTAATTCGTTGCTGCGAGATATCGAAATCTTTCGTGAAAAAACAGTGTACTGTTTTTGTTAACTCTGGTGTAATTTTTTATAGTGCTTAAGAAACATTGCTTATGATTGATATCGGTTAAAAATTAGTGGTTAATTGAAACTTCAACCCCAATTTGGAATTACTTAAATATCATAATTAACATTTAATACAAATTCCGAGGGTTTTTTCTTCAGTTCGCGACACGTATTATACAAGGAGAAAGATGTGATTTAAATATAAAAAATCATCAAAAATTATTTTCTTTTTAAATCATTATTTTTCCATCCTGATCGGAAAAAACCACTTTATTTTTATATGGGCCCGTCTAGGAACTTTGGACTTCGACCCGTCACGATTCGCCCCTTAGCTACTAAAATCCACACCCATGCCCCTGCCGGGAATCGAACCCGGGACCTTCGAGCCGTTGGCCTACCGCCGCAGACCGCACGGCGACCCTGCCGACCCATCCTGATCGAAGAGAACAAAACAAATGAAATATAGGGGTCAATTCATTTGAAGCGGTTACTCAACCTATTTAACAGAAATTGAAACGTTCACGGTTGATTTTCTAATGTCTTAAGACCTTAAAACGATTTAAAAAATATCATAAGCGGTTTACATTTGGCAGCCATTTTTGTTACGCTGCGCACGCCAATTTCAGCGAGTGTAAGGGTTGATAAAAACGTTAATTACAAAAACATTGTTTGTCCTAGAAGGATGAAACAAAAACCTTTTTGTTTGTAATTTAACAAGGTAAAATAAGTTTAGTGATTTATGTACCTATCTTTCTCCTTTCTATGAAAAAAATACAACTAAAGTTAAAAATAATTATAATGAAATTTAACTTTTAGGAAATTTTTCAAGCGGAAGGGAGAGGTATACATAATTTGAATACTTTTTATATATAAGTATATTTGAGTAGTTTTACTATAAATAATATAAATGGTGATATACCTACCCGTAAATTTTTTACACATTTTTAAAGTCAATCTAAAAAAATCTTCGAACTTTGGTTCGAAATAACTCTGATGGGGCTCGTGATAAAATTCTCAAATTAGCACATTTTATAGTGCTTTTGTATATGCTTATAGCTTTTTTTTACTAATACAGAAGTTAGTAAAACAAAACTTTTAAACTTGACAAAACTCCGTTAAAATAATGCCATTTTTTCACACTGAGGAAGTGATTTTTAAGCGCTTTCTTGTTTTCAGTGCACTTTGATATGTTTTAATTGAATTTGTTACGCCTTTAGGCAACTAAGGTTCAGGCCGGGATTGGGTAGTTCTAGAATGAGGAAATTATAGGCCAGGACCTTTCTTAAGGTACCATCCCGGCATTTGCCTGGTGAAACTGTGTACGATATGTTGTGAAATTATGTGGGAAGGAGTGAGTACTATATAAACAATTGAGTCACGTCACCAAGCATCGCTTCGTTGCACTTCATTCTGTCATGTGGTATACAGGCTGGAAATGAATGTTGGCGCAGGATAAATTGTCCAAAACTGCTTTCTTCGAAGATCCTGTAACTTTCTATTTGTAGGAACCTTCCATGGCTTCTGCCTTTTCTATCAGCGGCTCCGCAATCGCTTTTTGAGAGAGTCTTGGAGTTGGAGTTGGTATGGGACCTCTCATGCTGCCGGACCTGCTCTGCTTTAATATACTGGCAGTGCGGCTGGCGGGGTGTGAGGATCTCACAGAACCAAACAACGAGAACACTGATTGCATGGGGAAGCACCAAGAATCAATCTAGAGATCCACATCGAGGAGTTTACCATGTGCGAAGGACACAAGCTAATATTTTCATTGTTTTTTTTTTATTTTATTTGTGACCTTTAGGCATCATGGGTCAGGTTGTGAGAGGATACAAGGAAGATGTCGGCCAGGTTGCCATCTCGGCATTTACCTAGTGTGACTTTCTGTTCGACACTGGCTAGGCTTATCTCGTAACTTAAAAATTGGTTCCACACGAGTCCGAAAGCTCAGAAAAAAGTTTCATATTACCAGAAGTGAGACCATAGATGAATTATGAGGTAAGTATTTGGACTATACCATGACTCGTCCACATGATATAATTTTATTGGTTCACTTAATCCAAGTCTTCAGTCTAATTCGCTGTATAACCTGAATGTTGGTTCAATCCAGAGAGAGGAAGATGCCCGAGATGCTTGAAGGTGCCATTCCTTAACTAAGCTAGTAAAATCAGAAAACGGATATTCTCAGTCATTTGGATCCTGACTGCTTTCCCATGGTTTTCCCTCAGTTATGCCAGGCCAATGATGAAGTATCTTTAAAAGTAGGCCCTGGTCGACTTCCTTCCCATATCCTCTCCCGTACCCCATCCCATCCTTTGCAAAAGGTGTTTAAAGGCCTTAAATCAATTTAATTCATAGTCGGGGTTTCATAGTAGTTTCCGGGCATAAAATGATGTCCAAGCGAGATATAACCGATTATCCTGTATATATCAGGGACAAGATTTCAGCATAGTTCTATGCAGAAATATAAAATTGTAAATACTGTAATATTGTTTCAAAAATTACTAAAATATATCTACCAGGGGTTGGACAAAAAAATCTAAAACGTTTGAAAAAGTATGAAAATCATACCTAGTATGGTATGGGGCCTCCTTTTGCGTCCAAAACAGCTTGGATCCGACGTGGAATGGACGTATACAGCTCCTGAATCGTGGTGTGTGGAATGTTGTACCATTCTTCCTCCAAAACATGCTCCAGTTTCTTAAGGGATGATGGTGGAGGGTAATGAGACCGAACACGCCTTTCTAACACAGACCACAATGGCTCAATGATGTTCAGATCTGGTGATTGTGGGACCCAGGGGAGGTGTGATAGCTCCTGGCCATGCTCCTCAAACCATGATTGCACCCGTTTTTGCAGCGTGACAGGGTGCCAAATCATCTTGGTAGATGCCATCACCATCCGGGAACAATGTGTGGGCCATGGGTAGAACCTGGTCCCCTAAAATGGCCTCATACGCCTTAGCATTCATCATTCCATGCAGGGTTATGATGGGACCTGCAGAAAATCACTGCCCATACTGTAACAGAACGACCCCCATGCTTTACAGTTGGGCGCAGACAGTCTGGATCATAGGCCTGCGACGGTGTTCTCCATACGTAAACAGGACCGGTTGTTGGAAACAAAGTGTAGGTCGATTCATCGGAATACATTACGTATTTCCACTGATCAAGCGTCCACTCCTTGTGGTCCTTGCACCACTGGATACGCCGCTTTGCATTTACTGCTGTGACCAGAGGTTTGGCGATCGCGGCCCTGCCATGAATTTTCATTTTATGAAGTTCCCGTCGCACTGTTTTTGATGAAACCGGGTTCTGTAGGCCGGAATTGAGTTCAGACGTAATTTTCATTGCAGTGGTCTGCTTTTTAGCTGCTACAATCCGTTTTAATGCCCTCCTGTCCCTATCGGACAGGATTGTCTTTCGACCACTGTTGTGCTTTGCAGACGTTGTTTGCCCATGCATTGTGTATGCCCTCGTGACATCGGACACAGTGCGTGTCGATACCCCCACAATGGTCGCCACTGTTGTCACTGAAGCTCCAACCAGACGGGCACCAACGATCATGCGTCTTTGGAAGTCTGTCAGGTCGCCCATTTTACCGCACCACTTGCACACCACGACACTCACAGGTGAACTGGGTACTGCTGACTGAAGAGGAAGGTTCACGTGACACATTGAAAACAAAACACGATCGGCAACCGCAACACGTGGTGTACAGTGGCGGGCCACACTTACGTGTCCTGTATGACGTGTTTTTAGATTTTTTTATCCAACCCCTATATATATTAGTAATTTGTGTGTGTGTATGTATGTATGTGTGTGTGTCTGTCTGTCCGTTTATTGTGGTTCTGTGATCTTGCAAACTTATTTTTCAAGGTGCTTCATCATTTCTGGACTATTTGGTACACAGTCAGACACATTATACTTAACTGTCAATATTTCAGTTACTATATGTAATATAGTTGTATGAAAATAATAATGTTCATTTTTTGTCGGTCAAGGAAATATTTTTAAAATCAGGAAATTCAGAAATGTTTATCGTTAGCCACTCTGTATTAAGCAGATGTACATATATAGCACTAGTTGCCATTTTTGTTGAACGCTTTCAATAATAGTGATACTTAACTTACTACTCATAGTGAAGTGATATTATCATTAGCAATTATATAAATATTATATAACTTTCTTTCTTGGAATTGCCTGTAATAATTAAGTTAAAACGTTATAAATATAACTGCATACAATCATTTCACGTTGCTCTATATAGGCGCTACCGTTAATACGAGATACCAGCAAAAGCTTTTTTATTTCCTCTGTCCTTTTTTGCACCCGGGTTGCCCAGGCTTTGCTCTTAAAGTTTTCAAGCTGGAAAGTTAGAATTTCTAGCGTGAAAAATTTAAAAGCAAGCCTGGGCAACCGGAATGCAAAAAAGACACGGGGGAAATAGAACGCTTTTGCTGGTACCTGGTATTACCGGTAGCACCTATAGAGCCACGTTAATTCTATCTAGTGGTACAAATAGCCTTCAATATTAATTAATTTATATACAATAAATTATCCCATTATAGTCCCATCTTTGTCCTAAAAGTATCCCAAAAGTACGTCCCAGGGATCATCCCGGGGCGGACATTTGGAGGTCTCATGGACGTCCCATAGATGTAAACGGGGCCTAAACAGGACATCCCGATATCCTGCCAGGAGATCCGTCGTACATCCCTGGGACGTCATTTTGCTATGTGGGTGATTTAACATCCCTTTATTTGAAAATCTGTTCACTTCTTCTTTTGTGTATACGTTACATAATTTAACTCTACGTTGGTTGATTGTGACTGATTAGCTACCCAATCCTCGCTCACATGAAAGTCTAAGCTCCGCAGCATGGGGGGAGGGTGGGGTGAGCCCCTGTAAATTATCCTTGTCCCAATACAAATATTTAATTTTGTGTACGTTTCGTAAACCCAAACCCTTCAATAATTTTTCGTGGCCCCGTACTCTTTGTGGCTGGCGGCGGGCTTTAGAGCAACCCCCAGCAGAGACAACCACCGGTAGCCACTGACCTGTGTAACCATATATCCTGACAAGTGAAGTAGTAGTATTTATAAAAGTATGCTGTAATCTTAAACTACGTTCAACATCAATGTTAGCCTAATTAGGTTTGATTGAATCGAACCTAATCTAACCGAACAACGCTATCAGTACGAAATTGGCCTGTCTGCTCATAGTTAATAGATATTAGAACAATCATACACCTGCAAGTATAAATATTGACTTCCACGTTCTATCAACATCACTTAGGGCTGATTTCATGAAAGCTTACGTTGCTTGCTTTGTTTACGATTTGGGTGAATAACCAATTGAAAGATTTGTTTACCGAGCATCCGTACTCAGTGGTAGAGTGTTGGTGTAGCATTTAGGAGGTCGTGGGTTCGATCCCATCGACCGACTATCCTGACTGAGGTGTTTCCATGGTTTTTTCCTCAGTCATACCAGGCAAATGCCGGGATGACACCTTCAATATAGGCCCTGGCCGACACCTTTCCAAGTCATTTCCTCTCCCCTATCCTGAACTGAACCTTAGATGCCTAAAGGTCATAAATAAAATTCAAATATCAAACATGTGGAACACAAACCTTACAATAAAATACGTGTTTCAATTGGCTACTCACTAAAATCGCAAGCTTTCATGAAAATCAGTCCTTATAATATTTGTCGGAGTGTGTTACCACCGCAGTGACCGCACATTCTTAAAACGTGTGAGATGTATTAGGCATACAGGTTCAGCATTAACCGAAGACAACGTTATAATATACAGTATATTAAAAAAAATGATCACATAGTTCTTCTTTAGCCATTTAAACAATATCTGTTCTGTATGAAGTCAAAGGATTACATGACCTGCATACCTCTGTAAGGTAAGTTTGACGTATGAGATTAACTTGGATTCCTTGTATGGAACTCCGAAGTGGCTGATGTAGTTTTTAGGTTTTCCTGCAGATGGCAGTATCATCCAACCGACGAAGACGTAAACTTTAAAGTCCTTTAATACCACTTTAGACGATACAATTTCTCGTACGATGAATCTTGGCGAAAACAGTGTGCCAGCGTAAAAATAAAAAGAAGTTATGGATTTATACCATAGCATCTTGCCCTATTGCAGCATTCTTGCTTTCACACTCTGGTACTACTGTTAATCGTAAGATTCATCGTGGCATAAATGCAGTCGTCTAAAGCTGGATTTTATGAAAGCTTGCGTTGCGTGCGATTTGGATAAATAGGCAATTGAAACAGGTGTTACCTTACAATAAAACACGCAATAAAAGTCGTGTTTCTATTGGCTATTCACCCAAATCACACGCAAAACATGCAACGCAATCTTTCATGAAAAAGTGTCCTTAGATTACAGTACCACTCTTTTATTACGACTGATTTTCATGAAAGTTTGAGTTGATTGCGATTTGGGTGAGTATCCAATTGAAACATGTGTTTTATTGTAACGTAAGTGTAACACGTGTTTCAATTGGCTATTCACCCAAATCGCAAGCAAGACAAGCTTTATGAAAATCAACCCTTAAATAGCTCAGTAGACACTAAAATCAGATCTTTCGACAGATTTTTCTTCTTCTTTGAAACAATGAAACTACCACGAAAGTTCCTTCACCAGCATTTTCACATGTAACTGAACGCCACCAGGGATTCCGCCAGGATTTTCAGTTTAGGGTTGGTGGGTGTAAGTGAAATATTGCACGGTTTCCATCAATTTTTGACCGTAAAAAAAATTTAAGTTGGGAGTGCGCTCGCCCACAGAGGGGATCTGGCGGAATCACTGTGCAAATCCAAGCTAGGGATGAAACTTTGAAAAGTTGTAAAACATAATTATGAATGAATTCATATTCAATAAGATTTGACTGATTTGGATATTGTCGATTAATCAAATACATGATAATTACAAATGATTCATCGGGTTTCATGAGTTTATTAAAAAAACTACTAATGCACTTACAGTGAAACAAGATATCTCAAAAGAATCAGAAACTGTCCAAGTTTTAACGCGTAATGTCTCATACATGTAAGTTTCACAACTAGCGACAGATGGGAACAGTTGTGAAAATAGCCTCGGAAGCAACTGTGACGGGTTTATCATTCCTTGATATGCTACAGCTTTGTTGTTACAAGTGGCACGATATTTCAATGAGTTCATACAGCAGTTAGACGGAGCACCACATCATTGGTATACTGAAGTGCGCCGGTACATAATCGAAACATCACCACATCTTTGGATTGGGCGTCGTGCTCCTGGTGACCGTGCATTTTTCACATGGCCCCCTATATCCCCTGATCTCACGGTTTGTGAGTTCTTCCTTTGGGTGTATGTGAAGGACTTAGCGTTTGTGCCACCACTGCCATCCAATGTAACTGAATTCAGGTAGCATATCACTCATGCATTCACAACCATCACTCCCGCTATGCTAGAACGCGTTTGGACCGAATTGGACTACCGATTAAATGTGTATCGTGTGACCGACCAAAGAAGCCACATAGAGCATTTGTGATGATCCTGCCATCTGTCGCTAATCGTGAAAGTTACATGTATGAGAAATTACGCGTTAAAACTTGGACAGTTTCTGATTCTTTTGAAGTATCTTGATTCACTGTAAGTGTATTAGTAGTTTTTTAAACTCATGAAACCCGATGAATCAATTGTGATTACCCTGTGTATAGCAATGCTTTTAACGACTTGACATCGAAATAAACCCTATGGATTCATTCAGACGGGCGATTTATTCCCACCTGCGAAGGTAAGATTTCTCCGCAGCTGACTTATTCTATATTTTCACACTTTTTCTCATTGTCGTTTAGCGCGGCCCTTCTCTGTCCGTCCCAAATTGAACCACCTTCTCATATGCAATAGGTGTAAAGCAGTGTTCAATTTGTTATAAATTACGAGGGGGGGGGGTCCTAAAACATACTACCTGTTTGGTAAGTTTTAACATACTATCTGTTTGGGTAGAAATACAAAGAATTTATCCCTGGCTGAGGTGGTATTTGGAATCAACAATCTGGTGGTATCGTGGCACTGGGCTGGGTAACGCCAGCGTTTTCCATCGCCACATCGGTCCAGTACCGGGTGTTATGGTGTGGGGTGTCATTGGATTCCGTTCCCGTCCGTGTCTCCTACGCATTGAACAACGGTACATCGACAATGTGTTGGATCCGGTTGTTGTCCCTTGAGTCCAGGCCCTTCCGGGGACCACATTCCAGCAGGACAACGCGCGTCCGCATGTGGCATGTAATGTTCAAGAGCTGCACACAATGTTCCCCTGCTTCCTTGGCCGGCGCGGAAGCAGTTCACCTGATGTCTCGCCGATTCAACACGTCTGGTTCATGCTGCAAAACGCCTCCCACGCCAGCCACCTTCGTCAGCTATAGTTGATGATCTGTAGCATCGTGTCGAAGACGCATGGCTTGCCAAACCACAGGAGGACATGCTCTCTATGCCTCGTCGTGTTAGAGCCGTTCTGAACACCCAAGGGGGGTCCACAGGCTACTAACGTTCGGCAGTTCTGTTCAACGGGCGTCACTTTGCAACGCATCGCACAGAGAGGTAGTTGTTATCATTTGCTCCTTGCACCTTACGATATCTATCTACTAAATTTGAGGTTGCTATCTCCTCCCCTTCTTGGTGTTGCAGTTTTAACGACAACCAACGCTATTTGGTTTGCAGCCACTTCTTGTTTTTACTTACCTTCAATTGGTATCGAACTTATAATTTTAGTTCCTTATTAACTTGCGTTGATAGCTTGCGATTTGTAATTAACTGCTCGAACATTTATTGCTATTTCCTTTAATTCTTTTAGATCGGAGGGCACCAAAGAATAACCTTTGATTTGGCTGGTATCTGGTCCATTCCATTTACTATCCATTGCTTCCACACTCAAATTATGTAGTGGAAGTTTCACTTGTAATGTAAACAATATAAGATATTTAACATTGTACAAAATACATATTGCAATTATTAGTTTTCCCGGTCTATTTTAAAAGTCCTGACACAACATGGAGACCTGATGAAAAAAACATCCTCTTAGGTTGTTTAATTTATTTATTTGTTTGGAAAACATGGAAAGATGTTCAATTTTGTGTTTGATGCTGAGTCCTTTGCTATTCCACAGTGAGATCATGATACATACGCAGAAGAGCTATAAAGCTCCGAGAAAATGTGTGTAAATGTCATATTGATGGACCAACCTGAAAGAGGTGGACGTTTGTTGTTTCGAAGAACATACAGGCAGACCTGCGCATGCGTGACCTTCGCTAGAAAACGACTGATGGCAAGCAGGCCGCGTATCTGTTCATATGGATAACCGACTGTCACATGGTTACTATAGAACCAAAACCAACATATTCTCTTGATTTGGCACCTTTTCCAACACAGAAAAAAATCTGCTGTAGGGTCGTAGATTTGCAAATGCAGAGAAGGTTCAGACTGCTACGACAGCAGCGCTTCAGGTCGTTACCAAAAATGGATGGGAGAAATTCCTCCAACAAGAGCAGATATGTCGAAAAGCTGAAGGGAAGCACTCGAAGGTGGCGTATAGCGGAACCCGCAGTGACCAGAGATGTCTGAAGCACAACCATTTTCTCGAAACTTATTAACTACTGTTATATATGCTTTTGTTGTTCCTCTTAAAGTCTAGTTGCCCAGCCTACGACAGAAAGAAAACAACACAAGTTTAGTGTTTTAACAAATAGTTATGATCTGATAATAAGAATTAAAAGTTATTTATCAAATAATCAAATTCATTCGAAATTCTTTGCCATTAAATACAGGACATTTCATTAGGATATGAATCTTGGATTCCTCGGAAATACGAATGGGAGGTCGTGTTAGAATGTATAGATAAACCTAACATGCACTGTACTATGCGAACTCAACTGATAAATACTTCCAGTGCGTTATTACTAAACGAATTAGCAAGATCTCAACAATATATCGACATGTTCGTGCACAAAGGAAATATATCCAATATTTCAAATTTTACAGTGGACCTATTACCATTGAGATATTAGCTTCTGCTCTTGGCATATAGTAAAGAGCAGTCCTGATGCTATTAGATTCAGTAACAATATCATTTTTAGCCCAGTATGGACCTATTACCTTTGTACACGGACACCTTGATATATTTCTGCTGTATACATTTCACTCGACTCTGGTGAAACAGCAGCTTGTGAGTTTATTGAGAAATTGTCCGATAGAAAGTCCCCTACTCTGTCTTGGCAATTTTAACTTACCTGATATTATAAGTTATTTCCAATCTTGACATCTTACATGCTACAACGAAGTGTACTAATCTATACGTAATTAATATTATTCCATTTAGAGTCATTTGACTATCATAATATCAATTGTCGCACATTAAATCTAGTATGAACAAACATAATTGACGTCACTACAGTAGGGAAGCATAACCCCTTCTACCTGAAAGTAAACACCACCTGGTAATAGCACCTTGTTCCTGGTTACTTAATTGATTGAACAAGAGGACCTAGAAACTGACATTTGTGGATTTAATTTTAGAAAAGCTAATTTCTAAAGACTTCGTACGCAACTGCTGAGACTCAACAGCTACAATATTTTACGTTTGGATGATGTAATTGAAGCATTACTTCAACTTTATGAAATGATTTATACTATAATAAGCATATGTGACCCACGAAACAATAATAATAATTACGCAGAACAAACATTATTCGGAAGCTTTCAGCTACACCAAATACCAAGACGGAAGAGTGGTGGAATTTGGAAGAAATGGAAACAAATCTGTGTGCTCATTGAAAAACAAAAAAATGGTATGGTAACCCCATTAGTGATTGGAAAAATATATTGGATAGATGGAAAGAATACATACAGGAACTATATGAAAACATTTCAACGTCCACATACGTTAAATATAGAAGAAGGAGAAGTTAGTGATAATGAATAAGGGTTCAAAATACTCATTGTCAGAGAAGAATTTGAGAAGGCTCTTAGAAAATTGTGAAGCATCCAATGAAATTAATAATAAAAAGAAATGCTGTGGTTCTGCAACGAAATGTATGACTCAGCAAATTGGTCTGGTAACTATTTAGTATCAGTAATAACTCCATTGGAATAGAGAACACGATTAGGGAACCATCAATCTACTCAGCAAAGATTGTTCTACGAATATTAAACAGATTACACGGTAGGATGAATGCAGAATTGAAGAGCAACGGATTGGATTTCGAAGAGAGAAAGGAACAAGGGACGCTATTGTCCTTCTAAGAACAATAGGAGATAGATACATGCACAAAGGTAAAGATGTATTGCGTAGCATTTGTTGATTGGGAAAAGGCACTCGATCGTGTCAAGTAGGAAAACTCAAAACAAGTATTGAAGATGGCAAACATTGAAGATTTGTGGATGATATAGTTCTTCTTGCAGAAAATAATACATTCCTCAACATGAGGTTAAAACAGTTGCAGAAACGCTGTCAGGAGCGTGGGTAAGATGAAAACAAACGTAAAGAAAACAGAAGGGGATTACAATTGGAACAAATCGAACGATAGCAATGTTGAAGATTGGAAGAGAAAAAACGTGGAACAGGTATCCAGCTTCAAGTACTTGGGTAGCATTGTAAGTGAGGGTACGAAATGTGGAAAGAAGATGAACACCAGAACAGTAAGGATGAGAAAGGCGTTCACTCAGAAGAATATCTTCATGGGATCGTTGAACAAGAAGCTGAGGAACAGATTGATTAATATTTTGCAAGGAGTATAGTGTTGTATGGAGGAGAAACATGGACTCTACGAACGAGTGAAGAAAGAAAATTAGAATGGTTGGAATGCGGTCATGGAATTGAAAAAAAGTTCAGCTGGTCACAGAAGATGCGCAAGACGAAAGTGTATTGCTTGCGCAGAGACTGAAGAATGCAATTGAATGTATGCTTAAAGGGAAGAGTAGAGAAGAAGACAGATCGAACTCTTTGACAGTATGAAGAAGATGAATCGTATCAGACAGGACTTAGATGAGTTTAAATTTGAATTTTATTTATGGCCTTTAGGCATCTATAAGGCTCAGGTCGGGATAGTGGACAGCAAGAAACGTGGGAAAGTGTCGGCCAGGACCTATGTCGAAGGTACCATCCCAGCATTTGCCTGGCGTGACTGAGGAAAAACCTGAAGGAGGATGGTCGGCCGTTGGGATTAAACCTACAACCTCCAGAAAACTAAACCAACGCTCTACCACTGAGCTACGGCTGCTCGGTACAAACTGGGATGAAAGGATTTGTTGCTTTTGGCACAACACTATACATTGTCATGTACACACCAGCACTGTAACTCAGGGATTCTGCCAGGATTTTCATTTTGCGGGGGGAGTCAATGTAGAGTTATGCAGGGGTTCTATCGAACTTTAACTTTTCTTTTTTTTTAGATTGGGAGTGATTTCCTTCATTTGAAGTTTGGCAGAATGGTTGCTGTTATTAGGCTTACTGTCTGTTATGTTGTGTTATGAATGGTGTCACGTCAGAAGGGCCCGGACAAAAGGGCGAGGACAGAAAAGCCCGAGTCAAAACGGCCCGGCGTCAAAAGGGCCCGAGTCAAAGCGGCCCCACGTCAAACAGGCCCGAGTCAAAACGGCCCCATGACAAAAGGGCCCGGGTCAGAAAGGCCCCGCGTCAAATGAGCCCGGGTCAGAAGGGCCCCGCGTCAAAAGGGCCCCACGACAAAAGGGCCCGGGTCAGAAAGGCCCCGTGTCAAACGAGCCCGGGTCAGAAGGGCCCCGCGTCAAAACGGCCCGCGTCAAAACGGCCACACGTCAAAACGGCCCCACGTCAAAAGGGCCCAAGTCAAAACGGCCCGCGTCAAAACGGCCACACGTCAAAACGGCCCCACGTCAAAAGGGCCCAAGTCAAAACGGCCCCACGTCAAAAGGTCCCGAGTCAAAACGGCCCTACGGCAAAAGGGCCCGGGTCAGAAAGACCCCGCGTAAGTTAATCTTATCTATGATTTATGCAAAGTCTCTAGAATTGAGGTTTTTCATTATTCTTGATTATAGTGCGTCTTATATGTCGTGACATCTGGACACCACGAAGACAGAGCGCTGCAGTCGACTTAGCGAGCAGAAGGAAAGTTCTTTTTTCTGCTACTCTCGCGCTGTTGCCAGTGTTATACAGGCTTTATTTGCAGGGGCAGTACTTCCTCAACCTTCACTCAGTGCCTAAATCACTTACACACACACACACACATACACTCTCTCTCCGTCTCTCTCTCCCACACACACACACATACACAGTACCACCAGAAACAAAGCTATAATTCACAGTCATTTTTGATCCACTACTGGATGAGGCTCTCCCGGAGGGAGGAGTTGGTCTACTACTCCCACGCTAACCAGAACTGGAAGAGGAGAACCGAAGCTTTCAATACTGTCTTTTATTCACAGTAGCTTCCCAATTGCATCACGATGCTTGAGCGAATCGAACCCGGGACCCCTCAATCCGTAGTCAGCAAAGTTAACCACTATACCAATATAAATATATGACTGCCCCGCTGGTATAGTGGCTACCGTCGTTGACTGCCGATCATGGAGTCCCGGGTTCGATTCCCGCCGCTGCCAAGGATTTTTTCAAGGCGTGTTGGTCTGGAACGGTGCCCACCCAGCATCGTGATGCAACTGGGGAGCTGCTATGAATAAAAGATGGGGCAATCCACGTCTGATCAGCGTGGAAGGTGGAAGCAATCTCCTTCCTCCGGGGAGAGGCCTCATCCAGGAGTGGATCGAATGTGGCTGTGGTTTATTGTATTGATTGTAGTAATTTGAAAGAATAATAATTATTTGACACCTAAATAAAATTAACTTTCTTAGTGAAAAACGTTGATTACTTTTTTGAAATTAGAAGGTGGGAAAAATAAAACTTCCGTTAATAACAGCAGCACGTTTAATTGCTTGTTCCCCGGGATATATCAAATTCCGGTTGTCTTTTCTTTTTCGCTGAAATTAATAACGCGCCTAATTATTTCTCTTCCCTCCGAATACAGGTTTCTTCTTGCTTACCATTGTTTACTTAGCAACTCGAGCACTACCACTTCCATACACAAGTGAGTGCAAATGCAAATATCGGACTGAGAATTGGCAACGAAGTTGTTTTCAACCCCTGT